>CAJFCP010025198.1:0-12468 GCA_904066005.1 Synergus itoensis
TTCCATTTAACTATATTTATATTTTGTTGTGCTCATTTTTTGAACACTTTGCTTCCTCATTATGGTGAAGTTGCAAATGAATTTACTTCCTCATAAAGGAAGCATTAATGATTTTTTTATTTTTTTTTTAAATGAAAAAAATTTAAATTATTTAAATAAGCTAATGCTCTTTTATATAAATATATTATTATTATTTTATCATCATACACCAGAAATTTTCGCTTCAAGGTTTTAAAAAATTCGAATAATAATTTAATAATTCCTTCTATGCTATAAATGTAGAAATGAAGGGTAAATATTCAAAAGTGTATAAACATCACTTTTTCGAAATCTATTAAATTTTTTTTTTAATCTACAATCTAAGGTAGTCATTTTGCCGTAAAAAAAAAAAGAATTCTGACTTGAATGAATTAATTATGTGAAATGAACTTTAAATAAAAATATTTCTGCTGATCTCCTCTCGGGGTGACATTTTGGAGACTTTAATTTTTCTTTAAAATAGTAATAATAATTTGCATCGCGTTCAAAATTCAGTAGATTTTATGAAAGTTTACGGGAAACCTAAGACTACAAATAAAACTTGATAAAGCAAACACGAGATGCAGAATATCGTGCAAAAAAGGTGATTAAATATAAAACAGTTTTATGCTCAATGTAAAAATACTGTAAGCAAAGTGGTATTAGGCAATGAAAGTCTAGAATCAAAGCGCTTCTTGTGACATGTTACAATAAGTAAAAATGATTTTCCTAGTATAGAAATCTTACTTGGTAGCTTTCTGGAAGAGGATCATGTTGAACAGTAAGATTGATCGAATCGCCTGGTCGTAAAAGTTCCATCACAGCCTCTTGATGAGTAGCTTTGGTAACATCGGTTCCGTTTACTTTTAGTATCCTATCTCCCATCCTTAATTTACCAGATTTAGCTGCTATTCCACCAGGCACAACCTAAAAACAAGAAATTTCTGTAATAAGCAGATAAAGAAAACGCAATTAACAAAAACTCGAGAATATTTCAATTTGACAATCTTTCTCTTCTCGAATGTACACATGTAAAGTCATTATGGCAAAAATTTCGAGTATTATAGCTTATAACATAGGGAATATTTATTTTGCTTAAATCAGTTTTGAGTAATGATAATTTTTAAAAATGAATCCTTAAAAATTATAAATAATCATAACTATTTTCAATTTCAATGAAATGTCTTAGTCATAAGGACGATCGATTCATCTCGAATAGAATTCGAAAGGCCGTAACTTACGTCTGGAACATCGAAAACGTTACTGGTAAGTTCTCGAGCGATTTTTTTTTTTTTTTTTTTTTTTGAGAATTTACGAGAATTTAATTTTTTTACAGAAATACTGTAATTTGAACACACCTTTGTTGATTTTTAGTAACAAATGGAATATTTTATAAATTATTAATGGTTAATAGCGTTGAGTAGTAAGAAACAAGAGATTAAAGGACAATATATGACAAAAAACGAGTTTCAAGTATTTCAAGTTTGAACACGCAGAGTAGTGTACAGGCACAAAATAAAATATGTCAAATTAAGGAAAAAAGTTTATTGTTATTCTTCCAACAATAAGTGCATAAGGATAACAAAGTTAAGTGCAGAACTTTAACTTAGTTAAGTTACTTAGTTTCTATCCGCTACCGCGAGTTACGTATTTTCTATTCGTCACTGCGAGTTGCGTAGACTCTATCTGACAGCACGAGTTACGTACTTTCTTATAGGACCCGTAGAAATTAGCCCAGCGTCGACAACTGAGGTCGGCTCTGTCTATAGACTTGGGGTTTCCCGACAATTATCCCGACGTGTGGACAATGGGACCCGGATAACAGTGGATAGTGCAGAATCAGGGTGTCTAGTGATCAGGCAATTTGAAATTCCCGGGGTTTTCCCGATTTTCTCCCGATCTTTTCCAGTCTTTTCCCGGTCAAATTTTTTTTCTGCGAACAATTTTTATGATTTTTGAAAAAAAAAAAAAAAATTTGAATAAATTTTTTGTTTTAATTTAATAAAGTAGAAATCCTATCTTAAAAAAGCGTTGTCACGATATATCTCGAAAATCTCGCATACATTGTTGTTGCCAACCTGATTGGCTTTTGAATGACTTGAATTTGAAAGAAGACAAAAAAAACTAATAGCGCAAAAAAATTTCACGAAAACCTTCGAAATCTATTTCAAATTCTCAGAAACCTCTTAAAATACCATGGAAATCCACAAAAAACCATTAAAGTCATCAATCTCTTGAAATCCAAGTTAAAATTTGCAAAAATCTCTAAAAATTTCTAAAAAAACCTCTAGGAATTTCTTATCACATTTAAAATCTCTTAAAATCCTTAGAAATCTTATCATATTCCATGCAATCCTTCAAAATTCTACAAAAATCTCATAAAATGTTTTAAAATTTTACAACCTTCAAAATCCTTTTAAATTCTACAAAATCTTTTAAAAATCAGAAAATCCCTTCAAATTATTCGAAATCTCATAAAATTTCACAAAATTCTTAAAAATACCGTAAAATATTTTTAAAATTATTAAAATCTCTTGCATTCTTTTAAAATTCTTGAAAATTTTATGACAACATTTAAAATTCTCTTAAGATTCTCTTAAAACACCCAGAAACCTTTTCAAATCACTTAAAATTTCACGAAAACCTGCCAAATCGCTTAAAATTCGTTTAAATCTCTTAAAATTCTCAGAAACTTCTTGAAACTGTTTGAATTCTAGGATAAAATTTAAATTCCCTTTATATATCGTTTGAAATTCATTAAAATTATTACGAATCTCATTAAATTCCAAAAAATTTTTAAAAAATCATAAAAATCTTTTGAGGTCGCTTAATATTCCTCGAAATTTCACGAAAACATTAGAAATTGCTTAAAATTCGTTAAAGTCTCTTAAAGTTCTTAGAAACCTCATAATCTCTCTCAAAATTTCAAAACATTTCAAATCCCTTAAAATTCGCTACCTTTAAAAAATCTCTTAAAATTTCATGAATTCCGTTCAAATTCCGCGAAATATATCCTAAAATATCTCAAAATTCCACGAAATCTTTTAAAAATCCTAAAAATCTTTAGAACTTCGTAAAAATCACTTGAAAATTGTCAAAATCCATTGAAATTCCTAGAAACCTTTTGAAGCTTTTTAAAAAAGATGTAACGAAATTTCTCTAAAATCTCACATAAATTTTATTATTGTTTTAAATCTGCTCTCTAAATTTGAATCAGCGAAATTTTATTGGTTTTTGAATGACTTGAAGTTGTAAGAGGTAAAATAAATAATCGTGCGCGTAGCGCACGTGTTGGTTTGCTAGTGGAATAAAAAGAAGATACAGTAGAAAAAATTCGATTTTTCAATAAAATAAAAAAAAATTCGCAATCCTAAATGAAATTCCCTGGTTTTTCCCGGTTTTCTCCCGGTTAAATAAAATTCCCGGGTTTTTCCTGCGTTCTCTCGGTTTCCCGGTCCGCTATACTCTAAAAACTGTCTATTGACGGTCAAACGATTCCTTTTACCGTGAAAGGATTTTCTATTCAAAATTGGTATGAGAGGAAATCTTTAAACAGTTAAAGGATTTTCCTTTCAAATGCTATCCTTTTACTGTCAAAATATTTCCTTTGATGGGGAAACTAAAATTAAAACAATGTACAATCACTCATGCATAGACGCACTTCACCCAGTAGCCTACAAATGCAATCCTTTAATAGTTAAAGGATATCTTTTCATAGTCAAAAGAAATCATTTATCGGTAAAACTATTTTCGTTTTGCATTTAACAGATGAGTTTTTTAACAGTGAAACGATTCCTTTGACAGATAAAAGAAATCTGCTTAATTTCAAAGAATGCATTTTGAAAGGAACGTAATTTCACTGTTAACATAATTTTTTTTAGAGTGTAGACACCCTGAGGATGATTCAGTTCGATTCTGCAACGTACCGAGATATTTCGTAAATATGTTCAAAGTCGGAAAACTAAGGTGTTCCTATCGTTTACCGTTTACCGTTCTCTGTGAGTTGGCAATGTCGTCATGTTCTATGCGCCAAAGCGTATATAACAACTTAGCAGTTTTACGTACCTAGTATTGACTTTAAATATATTTTCTATCAGCAATCGAGTTTTAACTTACATGAGATATGAATATTCCAGGCTCTCTTGCACCAAATGGAGTGCAAGAATGATCCGTTCCACCGATGATACTAAAACCCAAAGAGCCTTCCTTCACCAGCACAACATCCTGAAAGTACATTATTCAACATTTTTATTTAGTCAATGAATAATTCAAAGTGAAAATTGTGGAATAAATATACATAAACTGACTTAATTGTAAAATAATGGGACTTTTTGTACAATGGTTCAGCTGCAAAGAGATATGGAGGCAGCACAGAATACAGTCAAGTTTCGATAATCCTAACGCGGTTAAAATAGACATTTGTATTTCTGTTTTGATTTCAAATTCCAAGTCATTTTCCATATTGAATTAAAATCATTTATTTCTAGCTTGTAGACTTTTTCCGCAAGACTTGTTGCTAGCATTTTTGATGTACTTACATCTGAATTAAAGAATTTAAAAGAATTTACAATCATTTTTCATATAATTCAAATAATTTTAAAGAATTTCAAGTTATTGGAAGATATTTTACATTATTTCGTAGGATTTAAAAATATTTCAAAGAAATAGGAAAAATAGAAAAAATTAAACATGATTAAACCAATTGCAATGAATCCAAAAATATTAAAAATAATTTCAAATAATAAATGGAAATGGAAAAAAATTTTTTGAAATTTCATTTGGAAAAAATTTTTAAAATTGAACAGATCAAATTAGAGAATGAATTATAAATTCAAAAGAAGTCAGTAAGAGGTCAAAAAATTATCAAATTCGTCAAAAAACTATCAAATTCATTTGAGAATCTCTTTAAATCTTTGGAAACGTTTTTGACATTTTTCGAAAACTTTGACATTTTTTCAAATTGAAATCGTTTTTAAATCCTTTGAAATCATTGATTTTACTTTAAATCTCTTGTAAATATTTGAAAATCGTTTCTAAGTCTTTTTAAATTTTTTAAATGATTTTAAATTCACTTATTATATCTTCGGACAGCTGTTTGAAAATTTTAAATGTTTTAAAATTTCGTTAAATTCTATAAAATTCATATATAATCTCCTGAAATTGTTATGATTTTAATTATAATTCTTTTAATTGTAATTCTTTTAATTATATATAAATATTAAATAATTATAATTAAATACGAACACGAAAAAATTTTATTTGAAAATTTAGGTGAAAACAACCCTTTCTCCATGAGGAAGCAAAAGTAATTTTTTTTTTGTAATTTCTGAAAATGAATAGCTAATAAACGTACCTTAGTTCTCAAAAACTTTCTCCTTTAAAAGTTCCATTTTACCTCTGATTATCGAAACTTCTGTGTATTAAGAAAAATCTACTGTTATATACATTATTCAAAATATGATAGGAATAGGAAATTTTACAAAAGAACTGGCTGGAAGGAATTAATTATTATAATAATTTTGGAAAGGTGAAAAAGGATTCGACGAGGAGAAAGGAAGTCGTTCATATTATCCCGAACCCGGAGAAAATATAAGTTGCTGCCCTTTCACAAAAAAAAAAAAAAGAAAACTTTAAAGTCTACATGTGTACACCTACACCTACAATGCTTTTTAACCCTTTGCCTGAGATATCTAACAATTTCACATTTATTCAGATTATTTAGCTCTCCATCTTTTTTGAGCTTTTCCTTGGATAGAGGATTAATATAAGAGAAGCAATTTAAGTGTAAAAAATAAAATGTGTAGAATTGCAATATGTGTGCAAGTTACGTAAAAATACCTCACGTTAAAAAGTAATAACAAATACTCTAAAATCCAAAATACAAACTTCTAGTCATCTTTTAAGTTGCAAAAACTTTTCACATTGTAATAACAAATTAGAATAAGATCAGTAATTCAAAGGACTTCAATATTGGAAGTTGAACTAGAATTAATGTCTCAAGTGATGCCACCCAAAATAACGAAGTAGTCGCATTTTTTATACGTAGTTTGCTTCTTAGAATTGTGGTTCTTCTTCACTTTCACAAAAAAAAAAAAGAATAAATAAATAAATAAATAAAATACATCAAACTCACAATGAATTAACTCACCTAGATGAACAGAAACTAATTCATTTTTAATTTATCAAAATTTTGCTACATTATAGAAATCTTTTTTAATCCTCGAAAATTTATGAAAATAGCTTAAATTGCTTTTACATAACTTGAAATATTTGAAATTTTCCCAAATACACACCATGCGTTTTTTTCCAATGCCCTTTAGAGATTTGAAAAAATTAAAGAAAATTGAAGTGACTTCAAGAGGCTTTTTTAAGGGCATGCTCTACGCTCCGCTCTCAAATTTTAGAATATAGGAGATAAGACAATAAATAAATTGCGTTATGACATTTATTTTAAGTAGTAATTTTGAAAAAAATGTCATAACACAATTTAATGTCTTATTTCGTATATTCCCAAAATTTGAGAGCGATATATTATTGCGTTTGGCTATAGAGAAAACCGAAAAACATTTTCACACCGGAGCGTAGAATATACCCTTAAGTGATTTTAAAGAATTTAAACATTTTTTTTTTAAACTGTAAACCGATTTGAACAAATATCAAGGGATTTTAGAAGATTTCAAAGATTTTCAGAAAATTAAAAATATCCAAAGTGATTTCAATATTATTTAGAAGATTTCAACAGGTTTTAAAGAATTTTTAAAAACTTCAAATAAGTTTCAGTTATTTTTAAACATTTAAAGAGATTTCGCAAGATTTTCAGAGATTCAAAAAAAAAGTATCAGAAAGCTTTTTAAATTCTTTCGAAAACAATTAAAATTTTTTTAAAATTGTGTTCTCTTGAAATCTCCTGAAATCCTTTGAAATTTATTTAAACCGTTTAAAATCTCTTAAAATTCTTCGGGTTCCTTTAACATCACTAAAAATATTTTCAAATCTCTTCAAATTCCTTGAAATTTTAAAAAATCTATTGAAAATTCTGGAAATCTTTTTAAATGTCTTGAAATCACTTGAAAATCCTTAAACTTAATAATAAAATCAAATAAAATTTCTTAAAATCCGGTTACATACTTTAAAATTTGCGGAAATGATTTTAAAATGTTAAAAATTTTTTACCATTCTCTTTAAAATCGCCTTAAATTCTTTTAAATCCCTTGTAAATTTTTTTAACCATGTGAAATATGTTGAAATATCTAGATATTTCTATAAATTTCTTAAAATCACGTGAAATATCTTAAACTCATTTAAAATATATGTATTGAAAACCATTGAAATTTTTTAAAATCATGTCAAATCCCGCAAAATTTCTTGAAACTACTTGAAATATTTCGACAAAACTTTTCGAGATCTTTTTGAATTTGTCTAATTCTCTACAAATTCTTTAAAATCATATGAAATACCCTGAAATCTCTTAAAATTCCTTGAAATTAATAAAATCACTTAAAATATCTTGAAATCACTTGAAAAGTTTTCTCACGAAAAAGATTTGAAGAATTTTCCAAATTTTCTAGGTCCAGAAATTAAGTTTTCTTAGCTCGACTTTTTTTGTATATATAATATAATTAAATAACTGTTTTTTTTTTAACTAAAAAAATAAACGATTGTATTTTTTAAATTGAGAAAACACTTTTTAAGCAAACATAAACATAAATTCTTCAATTTGTTTGCAAAGATAAGTAAATGATATTAAATGTATTTCTGTGTTCAATAAGGTAGAAACTAAAAACTTTTAACGTTTCATAAAACGAAAGGATAAAAGATTAAAATTACTGTTTGTATTTCAGTAAAATAAATCTTTTTTAAGCAAAGAATACAAAATCTTAAAATTCAAGATTTTAATAAAAAATTCAAGATTTCCAGATTTCAAGTTTCAAAAAAATTCAACGAGAATTTCAGTTTTTCAAGGTTTTTTAGGTCGCTGGACACTCTGTGATATTATAAATAAATTGGAAATTAAATAATGAAAAACATCAACTGCCTAAATAAATAAATCGTATCCATACTTAAATCTTAACATAAACTGCAATAAAATGCTTTAAAATATAAAATTTTGCAAATCATAGTTTATATGCATGAGTATACCTAAATGAATAATAGTTATTCTATAATTAAAATTTTTAAACATTAAGATGGCGGTTTGAAGGGTACCTGCTTATTTTAAACTTATACTCTAAGGTAAATATTTAAGAAACCTAAAATCATTAAATATTTTATTTATTAAAACGATTATGAATTCTAAACATAAAAGTGAAAACCCAGCGAGCACGAAATTTAAAGACGTTTTCAGAACGTTCTAATAGTATAATTGCCAAAATACAATTTTTCCGGAAGCACCGACATTTTGATTTTTTTAAAATAAGAAAATTGTGCTGAGTACACTAAAGGAAACATAAAATTGTGCTGCAAACTCAAAATTCATAGCATCAATCATTTGTGAAATAATTACAAATATTAAAAAAGTCGTCAGCACCGCCATTTTGAAATATCTCAAAACAAAAATTGTGCTGGATAACTTTTAAAGGTCACAAAATACCACACTTTTTTAGAACCTGAAACTTATTATGTCCCTGAAATTATCAAAAATCGAAATTTCTAAATGAAATAAAATGTTTTCTTATTTTCTCTTTTGCTGCAAGTTGTTATTTTGAAAATACAAACTTTGTAATAATCAAACATGTAATTATATGTGACGCCCTATTAACACGGTTTGTTGCGTCAATGTTGCCTGCTTATGTTTTGCAATGTCGACAATATTTCAGAATAAAAGGAGTTAAACCGCTGTACATTTTCTGGCAAGCGGTTCACCTGTCTAAAACTTAGGACACCGGTCAATTGAAAATGGTACGTTAGCGGCAAGGGGGATTGAGGCTGTGATTGGACCTTAGAGAGTATACCTGCTATCCAATCAGCTTTTCACTCCCTCTACGTTCCCGTTGTTATAAAAATGGGACCAAATTCTCATTTTCAGTTAGTCAAGTATCAGCATTCTTTCTGAATACATTTCAAGCAGTAATTTTCGGCACATCTACAGGATCACGATGATGCCTCAGAAGAAGCTACCAAGAAGAAATGATTGTCGGTCCTGCAGTGATGGCGAACGACTAATAAGGAGAATTTATCACCTTTACATGAAAACTCAAGATCTTAAGTCTTCAAGATCGAAAGCTTTCATTACAAGGAGATTGATAAAGAGATTTTATCTTACGTTACGCAAACACCAGCGTGGTTGTCCAATCTTCCAAAGATTTTTACGGAAAAAGGGACAACAAATGCGCTAATAAGCGAATTTTGAATAATCGGCCCTTTTCAGGGCCAACAAATATTTTTTACGAGGAATTTTCTCTACGTTTATTGTATAGATTACATGTTTTCCAGACTACCCTCTTCCATCTCATACATAAAAATTCTGAAAATTTGTTTTCAGTATCCAACTAATAAACTATAAAAACTAATTTTTTCAAAGCGATACAAAACAAAGTGGCGGTTATACACATTTTTCTTTGAACCACACTTTTTAAGTCGGCCGGAATCACAACTCAAATCTTCACCGATTCACTTGAAAATTTAACAGACAATTCACATTACACCATCTTGTTATGCTTACCTAGCACAACTCAGCACAAATTTTTTATTTTGAAATTTTGATTTTTGAAAATTTGCAGGAAATAAGTATTTTCAGGTTGATGGCACAATTTTGTGCCCTTTTTAAGTAACTCAGCAGAATTTTTGTTATGAGATATTTCAAAATGTTATGAATTTTGGATTTGCTACACGATTTGTGTTTTTCAGTGTACTAAGCACAATTTTATTATTTAAAAAAATCAAAATGGCGGTGCTGGCTCAAAAATCGTATCTTGGCAATTGTTTCTCTAATTTTGATTTAAAAAAGAAATGTTTTGCAGCACAATAAAGCACAAATTGAACACAATTCAGCAGAAAATTATTTTTTCGAAAATCAAAAATGACGGTGCCAACTTCCTGGACATACATTATTTGGCCTAACTTAGGAAATTTTGAACACGTCCTAAAAATGTCTTGGGACAATCGTGCTCACTGTGAATCTTTTAATCCCACTACCTCAATGTATTGTTTACTTACCTAATTCCAAAGGAGAGGATATGGACTCATATTATAATTACCAACGCTACTAAGTATTTCAGATGAACACAAACCATTAAAACCAACTGAGTATGTTTACATTATTCAATTTAAGGGTCAATTAAACACATTTAAATACCATGCAAAAAGGGAATTTCGAAAATTTCAAACTATAAGTCGCAAATCAAACTCTTCTACCATTTTCAAAAATGTTATCGTACTCGAAAAAATATCATTGTTTTAACTGAAAGGGAGACATTTCTATATTATTGGACATTTTATAAGCATACCTACTTATTAAGTTTAAGATTACCCAAAATATCAAACATGCAAGTTAGGAAGTCATTTAATTTGCAGGATGCTTACTTTTTAAAAGATTTCTGCGAATAGGTGATAAAATTAAACGTCTTTTTTAACAATAAAACAGACTTAATTACTTGAATTCAAAATTAAATATCACTTTTCCATATCAACAAACATGCCCATGTAAAATCTTACCAATACCTAATTCGCAAGCACTATTATATGAATGTCAAAGGAATTTAGAAGAATTCTGAATCTAAAAGCAATCTAATTGAAAAGGATAAAAAAATCGAAGGTTTTGAAAAGAATTCAATGAAAATTCAAATTTAAAAATCTCTAAAATTCATAGAAACCTCCTGAAATCCTTAAAAAGTTTAGGACAGCCTTCGAAATCTCTTAAATTTCATTAAAATTTCTTGAATCTCCTAGAAACGACTGAAAATTCGATTCCTTGAAATTCTTTAAGGGCATATAATACTTTACCATAAGAGCAAATTAGTTATACTAATTATACGTTCATAATAATAAATATTTTTAGCTAATAATATTAGCTAAAAAAAAATATTTATTATTATGAACGTATAATTGGTATAACTAATTTACTCCTATGGTAAAGTATGACATTCCCTTAAATGACACCAAAAACTTAAAAATCTCTTAAAATTCCCGAGAAAACTCTTGAAATTTCTTAAAATTCCAAGACAATATTTAAAATCCCTTAAAATCTCATAAATTCCATGAAATCCTTTAAAAGTACAGAAAAACCTTTTAAAAATAAAAAATATTTTTAAAAATTTTGTTTAACTACAAGATTATAAATTAAAATTCCATAAATTCAATTAAAAGAATGTCAAAAATTCTTTTAATTCTTACAAGTCATCTTTTGAAATTTTATTAAATTCAATGAGGCACATTAAAATTCTTTAAGATCACTTCAAAATGTCAAAATTACTTTAAATTCTTCTTGCAAGCTTCTTAAAATCCTTTAAATTCCCTAAGCTATCTTAAAAATTTGTTTAATTCATTATCGCTAAAAAGCATAAACAAATATTATCTTAATATCTTTTCACTCTCATTCCATGGGTAGGAGTTTTATATTTTCCAATAATTCCTTTAAATTCCTTTAATGATATCCAAGTTCCTCAAAATCATATGTATATTTTCTTTTGAAAATCTTTATAAGTATGTAAATGCAGCCAACCAGTGGCACAAACAATATTTTCTTTTTAAGGGCATACTTTTCGGCGACATTATGAAACTTTCTTTTCGACGTCACCACGGCCAAATGCAATGATGAATCGATTTGAAACTTTGGAATATAGGAACGCAGACACTAAATTGCGTTTTGACATTTATTTTGAGTAATAATTTTGAAAAAAAAAATTCGGAAAAAATATTTTCAAAAAATTTCATAATGTCCCCGAAGAGCATGCCATTAACACAGGGATGAAATTGATCGTATTCATTATAATGGTCTAAAAAAATTAAATTTCATTTTATTTATTCAAGTCTCATCCTCTCATTTTGTTTTATTTGATAAAAAATAATTTCCCCAATTTTTTGAGATTTATAATTTCTAGAAGTCGCATTCCATATTTAAACTACAACTACTACTATTACTACTACTACTAATAGTTACTAGCTTTTTCCGCCGATGGGCAGTAGAAATGGAAAAATACCTTGAGAAATTGTTGTAAAATCTTTTGAAATAATTGAAATATTTTTCAATTTTGACATAGATAACTTTCAAATTCCTTGTAATTTTAAAAAATCTTTAAATTGGGTGTGACCTATACGTTTACATCCAATTTAAACGTCCAACAGTAGTATAGTTCACACCACTGTGAAGCTTCTATGATTTATTCTACAGAATTATAGGATTTTCAATAATTTTAACATTTGTGATACACTACAAAAAATTGTCTACAGGAAATTACGAAATTAACGATTCAAATGACCATTCACGAATATACGATTCATGTTCTTTAGCTA
>CAJFCP010025201.1:0-22050 GCA_904066005.1 Synergus itoensis
CGCGTCAAAATACATACGAGTATATAGGTCCGGTTCTTGGTACAGACTATTTTTTTTTTTTGTGTGCCTGTGTTATTATTAAACAAATTTTATTCAGACATAATATTATTGTATAAATTTATTAACAAAATGTTGTTAACATTTCATTTATAAAAAAATATTAAAAATTGAAGTGTTTGGTAATATATAAATTTAAATTTCGCGCCGCGCATGCGTCTTGTAAGCCTGTACCATAATGTACCATAATTTCAAGATGCCGATTCCATAATTCCACTCCGTGTGTCTGGAAACACTGATACGGCGTTCGTTTCGCCAGGTTTACACAGTTTCGTTTCAACTGTCAGATCGAAAACATCTTGGCGTTTTTCTCCATTAAACAGTCTATTATAACTCGCAGAAAATCGGAGTATTATTTTATTCCCTAGTCTACATTTTCCTAATCCACTCTCCTTGCGTACTA
Source organism: Synergus itoensis (assembly GCA_904066005.1). Taxonomy (NCBI): domain Eukaryota; kingdom Metazoa; phylum Arthropoda; class Insecta; order Hymenoptera; family Cynipidae; genus Synergus; species Synergus itoensis. The sequence continues at coordinate 461 of CAJFCP010025201.1, forward strand.
CTTCGTGTCCTCGTGTCAAGAACACTCTAATAATAAGGACATTCAACTCCGGTGGAGGAGGTAAGGCAGTCCGGCAGTCGTGAGCCTAAAAGTGTAGTCGACGGTGGTGGCCAAATTCATGTCTCGAGTATCGCTGCGCAGTTTCACGCAGTTTGTTTTTGTTCTGTGCATCAACAGAAAATCTGACGGATCACGGATCTAACTTCAAACTTATGTTTGTTTGTAAGATTTCAAGCGAGTGTGAGAAATATGGAATATTTATATGTATATGGAACTTGGCTCCAACATCCTTAAAAAACCTTATTATAAAAAAAAAATTATAATCTTTTACAATTCTTGCAAATGTTATACTTTTTCCCATCCACTTGATTGCTTGGTAATTTTATATCGTGTAAATGTTTTTTAACTACTTAAGTAACATTGTCATTTATAGTTTGACAATTTACTCTAATTTTTTTTTCAACAACACATGAATATATACAAATACACTGAAACCTAGATTTGAGTCCCGTTTTGGTTGGTCAGCGGACACATATCAAGGGAGCGTGCAGGTCGTAAGTCAGTGGCGTATGTACCAGTGTTCCCTTTGCGAACTAGAGCTAACTGACTTAGCGAGTTGGGAGCAACCCAACTTCTCAGAATGACAGAAATCTAGGGGACTCAAATCTAGGTTTCAGTGTACATTCAAATAGCTGTATATGCCCAGCGATTCTACGCAAGCGAACTTGTTTATCCCCTCCGCCGACTACGTTTTTTGGCTCACCCCCTCCAGCGGAGTTGAGTGTCCTTATTAGAGTGCATTAGATCATGTTAGAGTCATGATCTGATCATGTTAGAGTGTTCTTTTGCCTCGTGTATCCATTGGGATACCAACCATAAGAACCGGGTGCACGCCGGGAGAGGAAATTCCAATCCTAATATAAAACGCGGTGTTCTCTACTACGTTAACCGGCTCTTGAATATAGTATTCCGATTTTGAGAACTCTATTTTTGATTTTGGTGTTCCGGAACCCTTCAAAAGTGTTAGAAACCCAATTGAAAATACGATGTTTTAAAATAGAGAACCTTATTAAAATGGAAGCGTTGCGAATTACTGTGAACTCCGTTTTGTTTACCAACGTCCTTTCTTTAATCCCATAAAATAAAATAGTGTTCCCTAATACGGTAACCTTTTTATAAAAATATAGTGCTCAGACTTTGAGAGCCCTATTTTTAGTTTTGGCGTTCCGAAACCCTTCAAAGGTGTTAGGAACCCAATTAAAAGTACGGTGTTCCGAAATATTATATTAGAAGTGTTGCGGATTACGGTGAAACCCTTTATTTTACAAAATTGTATCCTCTTCTTATCCTTCCAACCCCCCAACTATTACAGAAGCCGACTTTTCTAGTGTACAAGATACACTAAAAAAAGATGCTTTTAATCCACAAAAAATGTGTACCCCCGCGAAATTTGAAAAAATCTCTGTAAAATGTAGAAAAATTAACATCAAACAGAAATAAATGTGACGTGTCACACCTCGTTACAATTTGTCGAACCCCCTCCCATAAACTGTGTCACGTATTATGTGAACGCCCCCAAATTTAAATTATGAATATCAGAAATATTCTAAAATGTTCTTGACTTTTCTAGGGTATTTTAGAATGTTACAGGATGGTGCAGAATTATACATCTGTCTCAATTAAAACATCTTTAAACTGAGAGACATTGGAAGTAATTTTTTGAATTAAAATATTCACTTGCCAAAATGAAGAATATCAGGCGGTCCATGAAAATAAGTACCGATTCCATGACCGGCGAAAGCTGGAATTATACCGAATCCATTTCTTTTTGCTGTTTCTTCAATTATACTGCCTAGAAAAATATTTAAATTGAAAAATAAATATTTGATTACAACTTTAAGAATAAAAGAGATTTCTTAAAAATCTCTTCTAAAAATTATTTACCAATACTACTGAAATTTTCGTTTGGCTTGCAGATTTTTATAGCCTCCATGAGACAAGTTTCTGTCGCAGAAATTAATCTTTTTCCCTCTTCGTCGACACTTCCTACTTCATACATGGCTGAACAGTCTCCATGATATCCATTCAGAAAAACCTAATAATAATAAAAAAATACATATATATGTTTTCAATAAAAATGAAGATACGAATTAAAATTTTTCTAAATTTGACTCACTGTTACGTCAACATTGAGAATATCTCCGTCTTCCAGAGGTCGATTGTCCGGAATTCCATGACAAGCGACATTATTAATACTTGTGCAAATTGATTTCGGGAATTCTCGATAATTTAAAGGACTTGGGTAAGCTCCATTGTTTATTATCATGTCGTGGATTTTCTCATCAATAAAATCTGTCGTTACACCTGGCTTCAAATTCAAAAAATTAAAATTCAATATATCAATTTACAAATAACATTATACAATTATAAGCATTTATCGATAGTGTTTTTTTTTTTTTTTTTTTGAAGAATAATTAAACAGATCTAGGAAATCAACGTGAATTTTTTCTAATCGAGAACAATAGGGGAATAACGGAATTTTTTTATTGACCGGTAATTTAAAATTTTTAAGTCGAAAATGTTTTTTAATGGTTTAAAAATTGGTTACTACGGACTTTTAACACTATACTAGATGTCTAGTATAAGGCGCGCGACTTTACATCTTTCAACTTAAGGGGCTATGCTAGTTTCTCGGGTGAAAAAAATAGCCAATTTTTGAAGATTTAAAAAAAAAACTACACTTATAATCTTTCTAAAATTTTTCCAGTATATTGTACATGTCTTCACGTATTTATCATAAAATTTTCGTCAAAAAATATTCATTGGAAGGGGAGATACAAGGCGATCCGCAAAGGTCCTTAAAAAAAAGTTGAAATACGGGTGACGGTGTCAGCCACGCCAGGATGCGTGAAATAATAAAAAAAAATTTTTTTAGTAAACAACATGAGTTTCTCTAGAGGATGGACCTCTAGCTTTTGAAAATATTAAAAATTATAAAAATGGCATAGTTTTGAAAAAAATTTTCAAATTTTGCTTAAAAAAACGCTCGTTTTTTGTTTATAAAAGTTGTAATTTTTTATATAACAAAAAGTTAGAGGTCCACCCTCTGTAAAAACATATAATAAAGACTGTGTAAAAATTTGAAGTCGATCGGATGATTAGTTTTCAAGCTACACCGTCATCCGATTTTAAAAATGCAGTTTTGAGAAAAACGCGTTTATAGTTTTCAACTTTTTTTAAAGGACCTTTGCGGATCGCCTTGTATCTCCGATTCCAAGGAATATTTTTTGACGAAAATTTTATGATAAATACGTGAAGACATGTACAATATACTGAAAAAATGTTAGAAAGATTAAACGTGTAGTTTTTTTTTAAACCTTCAAAAATTGCTGTTTTTTTCACCCGAGAAATTAGCATAGCCCCTTAAAGTGCTCCCATTTAAAAACTATTAGAGATATCGATTTAAAATTTTGGGTAACTTATTTTTAGAATGATTAGTTATGGAAAAATGCAAAAAAATCGATTTTTTGAAAATGAGAAACTAGCATAGCCCCTTAACCTGTTTCCCCTCTTAATTTTGTATCAGGGATCACAGTCTCTATTCTTTCTAAAATAGAGGAATAGAGGACTTTTTTCCAAAAATAGAGGACCTTTGAAAGACGTTTTTTTAAATGAAGGATAGTATGTGAATCAAGGTTAATAAAAATTGTATTACAATACTTTTATTGTTTTAACAATACTAAAGATTTAATTAACATCAGTTGTAGCTTAACAGTTTACAGCCATTTCATAAATTATGAAAATTTTAGAATTTACCACTTTACAATGAAAAACATATTATTACTAGAAATTAATACACTGAAAAAAAATATTAGATTACTGTAAATTACCAAGTAATGGTATACTTTTTTATTCCAAACTTATATTCTATTCCAAACTTATACTTTTTTATTTGTTCAATTTTTCGTTTTGGTGTAAAAATTAAAATTTTATTTTTTAATTTCAAGTTTTTGGCTAAAAATAGAGGAAATAGAGGAAAATTTTCAAAATAGAGAAAATAGAGGAAATAGAGGACCGGCTGTGATCCCTGATTGTATACATATTTATAAATTAAGCTTTCTAAAATTGTAAGCACTAAGGGCATGTAATAATATGATCAAGAGAATATTTTGGTTTTTGAAAATTTATTTTTTTTTTTAAATCGTACAAGCTAAACGTATTTCTTAATTACACAGTCTTTTTCATAAAATGATCAAAATTCCTCTGAGAAAATCATTCAGAGAAAATTTTGCAATTCGTACCCACCTCAATATTGTATATTTAGAAATTAAACGTGTTAAAATCTGAATTTATTTACCATAAGTTATGAAACTTTCTCTTAAAAATTTACTTATAATAATACAGTAAACCCTCGCTAACACATACTCGAAATTTTTAAGCTCGTGTTAAAAAAAAATCTGTCCGAATCACCGGCACATTTAATTGAATTTAAAAAAATTTTTTAAGAATATTTTTCACGATCAAAACGAAAACTTCTTACCCTATCAAAAAATAGTCAAGGAAAAATTTGTAGGACTTTTTAACACGAATAATTATGTATATTATCATTTTCTCTTTATCTCGTGTTATTTGGCTCAAAATTTGAATTTTCTATTTTTCAAGAAAATTAAGAAAGTTGTTATACCATTTTAAAAAGAAAAGTTTTTCTTGTCTTGAGTTTTCTTAAAAATTTTCATTTTCTGAATTTCATAAATCTTATAGGGTTGTTAATTTTTGTTAGCGAAGAAAGTCATAATGATAAATTGGTCGGATTTATGTGTACGATAAATTTTTAAAATGGGGGGTTAAATTTTAGACAAATCTAATACATTACTCTGATGAGTAATGAAAGTGTAAAAAGTGAAATGCACAAACAAATCGTCAAAATTAACATTTGTGTCGGTACGAAAATTTGTTCTTTCAATCATACACTGCTTTCAGTTTAAAAATTAAAATTTTCGTTTTTAATATTATTTTTCAAGATTAAAACAAAAATTATTTATTTTTAGATTTTTCAAGAAAATTCAAAAATTTTTATGCCAATCTTGTAGGGCTTTCAAGAAGCAACGTTTTTCTTCTTTGACTTTTTTTCATATAGTATTGTTTGACTTTTTCGATCGTTGTCTTCGAATTTTGTAAATGTTATAAGTCTAATAGTTTTTTTTATCGAAAAAAGTCATAAGAAAGATAAATTGTTCGACTTTCTGAGTACTACGAATATCCGCATATAGAATTTGTAAATTAAAAAAAAATTAATAGTTAATAAGACCTGTTGTCAGACATTTTCTGAAATTTAGTATTAAAATTTTCGTGATTAAAAATATTTAACAGCAATTTTATTTAACCGTTCAAAAGAAAAAATTCTACCCTTTTTCCATTTTACCTCGTTTTTGTCAAATGTCCACCCCATGAACCCGAAAAACATGTTTTTACGAAGGTGTCTGTCTGTCTGTATGTCTGCAGATTTTTTAGTTTGTTAAAACGATAACTTTCGAAAGAATTGACAGATTGGATTGGCCTTTGGTACACTCGTTTAGTGTCCTAAAATGAAGGTCAAGTTGGTTGGTCAACCATTTTGGATAAAAATTCAAAAAGTTAGAGCATTTTAATAGTATATTACGTAACATGTCACTCGTGTGATATCTAACTTCACGCTCGTGAAATTGTCGCCTTGTCCCTTGTTACGTAATATACTATTTCAAAACATAAATTGAAAATTCGACTTTCGATGCCTTCTGTTCAGTTGTTTTTTACTTTCTACCCTAGTTGAAACTGCTATTTTCGCCCCGCTATGAAGGCATCGAAAGTCGAATTTTCAATTTATATGTTATGAAAAAATTTTTGAATCTACTTTTTTTTAACTTACGAATTCTAAGGATGGATATTCGTAATACTCCAAAAATCGAACAATTTATCTTTTTGACTTTTTTCGATAAAACAAAAATTATCAGACTTATAACATTTCGAAAATTAAAAAAAAAAAAAAAAACTAGCGAAAATTAAAATTTAAAGTCAAATAACGCACGATATGAAAAAAGTCTAGAGGTGAAAAATGTTGACTTTTGAAAGCCATACAAGACTGGCCTAACAACTTTCTAAATTTTCTTGAAAAATCGAAAATTAAAGTTTTTAGCCAAATAACGCAAGATACGGAGAAAATTATAAGAACATCATTATTGGTCTTAACAAGGTCTACAAATTCTGCCTTGATAGGATTCTCCCATTTTTTGATAGAATGAGTAGTTTTCGTTTTAATCGTGAAAAATATTTTTAAAAAGATCAGAGCGCAAACCCCGAGTCCTTTATGAGAATGTGTTCCTTAAGGTCGATAGAACCTTAAGTAAATTAGATCTCTTCTTCATGTAAAACTAATATAATTAAAATAAAAGTACTTGCAGCGATAAAAGTTGATAAGCGAGGATAAGCGCGACGTGTGATGAGAAATGTGCCCAGGGAGCAGATTTTTTTCAAAAATTTTGTAAATGCTATAATTAAGATAATTTTCTTTTTATCGAAGAAAGTAATAAGGATACGTTGTTCGAATTACTTTGTACTATGAATTTTCGATCACTTTGTAAATGCTATAATTCTGATAATTTTCTTTTTATCGAAAAAATTGATAAGGATACATTGTTCGAATATCTTACAATTAGTACTATGAATTTTCAAAATGGTCTAACTTTTTGAATTTTTGTCCAAAATGGCTTGCTAACGAACTTGATCTTCATTTTAGGACACTAAAAGAGGGTACAAAAGGCCAATCTAATAGATTGATTCTTTCAAAAGATATCGTGCTTAGAGAAAAATCTAATAACTTCTTTTATGAGAATGTAAAAATGAAATCGCTTAAAATAATCGAAATATTTTGAAACCTTTTGAAAATACATAAATTTTTCGACTTCTTCTGAAATCTCATGACATTTTTTTATATCACTTAAAATCCTTTCAAATTTTTTGAAGTCCTTCAAAACCCTTCGAAATTATTTTAAATCATTTAACGCCTTTACAAATCCAGCTGAATCTCTTGAAAATATTTTAAATCCCTTAAATTTTTAAGTAAATTTCCTTGGGCATGCTCTGCGCTTGGTTGTGAAAATTTTTTTTCGGCGCTCGCCATATTTCCAAACGGAATGATATAACGCTCTCAAACTTTGGAATATAGGAAATGAGATATCAAATTACGTTTGTATATTTAGTTGAAGCCATAATTTTGAAAAAAAAATCCGATTCCTACTTTACCCTACCCTAATTTACTTTAATGAAAAATATCTTTAAATCTTTGAAATATTGTAAAATCTCATAAAATACCTACTTATACTCTGGAATTCTTTTAAAATCTTTTGAAATTATTTTAAATACCTTGAAATCCCTTTAAACTGTTGTTCTTTCAATGTTTAATGTCGATAAAGAAAATGTAGGTAATGAAATTTTTGAAATATTTTGAAACTTATTTTATAACTTTTAAGTTTTTTGAATCCTGTTAAATCACTTGAAATTCTGTAATATCATTTTTAATTCCTTGAAATATTAAAAATATTATTAAATTACTTGAAAATTCTTAAATTTTTTTGAATTCTTTTTAAATTTTATGACATTTTGTTAAATCTTTCAAAATGTATTGAAATATTTTGAAATCACTTAACATCCCTTGATATTATTAAAAAATAAAATCACTTAAAGATATCTTGATATTTTCGAAATCTTGTGATAATTTTTAAATAAAAGATTTCTTATCAAAGAAATACAAACTTATATGCATCAAATTGCGTATGTCCTCACGAAAACTCACTAACACTTCTTCGCCTCAAATGGCCTCACGACTCACTACAGCCTACTACAGCTTTACGTACACGAGAACGAACGCGCGCTCCGTGCGCGAATTTACTTTCTTTTTAAATGTTCTAATTTATAATATTCATTTCTTCTTTCCAAAAAAACTAAGTTTTATTGGACTAATTAACTAATTAACTTCCTTATATTTTATAAATAAAATAATTACTACATGTATTTTGACTTATAAAAAATAATAGTTGTTAGGTTATTTTCAAAATTAAATACTTTTACAGTTATATTGATGTGACAATAAATATTATTTTTTTATTTGAAATATTATCATAAAACTGTAAACTTAATTTTTTTTTCGAAGGAGAAACCTCGCTTAAACATTCATTCAACTGTGAATGCAGTAAATTTTTAGAAGAATATAATTACCCACTTTTATTATAACGCGATACATGTAATTACATGTAATTAGTTATTTATATTAAAATTAAAAATAATAATAAATGCGAATCCTTCTTTACTTTGCGTAAAATATGAATTGATTTTAATCTAATATTTCTCTCTAAAAAAATCTGCCTTCTTTTATTTCTAAATATTATATTTTATGATACATTTATTTCTTTAAAGTGTGACATTTTATAAAGTATTGATTTAGACATTTATAGATAGATAATATAGATAATACGGATAGATTTATAATTCATAATATGTTTTAGATATTTATCTTCTTCTATCAAAAAATTTATATCAAAATATAAAGTTTATTTTAAAAAATATCACACTCTAAAGACATATTTTGATCATTTTTGCACAACTTCGCCACATAGTGATGGACAGATCACGTTTTGATTGAAAACATAATTTTAATTCAATTTATTTGTTCGGAAATAACATGCTTTAAATGTATGTTAGTAGTTGAAAAAAAGCGATTAATAAACTAGAAAGCTCAATTCTTCATAGACGAAGCATTATAATTATAACCAATTTTGAAAGGCAGCAAAATACCCGCAACATTATCGATGTTGTCATGCAATATTGCAGCAACATTACGTTCTGTTGGAGTAAAGAGTAATGATTTCTATTTTCTAAATTGATTACCTTGACGAGGGCAGGAATTTGATTAAGAATTCGCCGAGCTAAAATACAGCTGTGCCTCATGCATTCAATTTGATTACTATTCTTGATTTCTGCAGATTTTGGAGAATCCCGAGGAACTGAAGATTCTGCATAAGATGGTTTTGGAACATATGATGGAACCGTCCTTCTTTCAGAGACCATGCAAGGCTTAACCAGGTTATATTTTCCAAAAGAATTCTTTTTATTCTTCACAGACGCAGCCTCTTGTGACTAAAACAAGTTTTGTGAATTTATTGTACTAATCCACTTTTAAATCAGTTTTTTTCATTAATTTAAATGTGAGGTTTGAAAGTTGATAAACAGTGGGTTGAAAAAAATCAAAAAATAATCTGGAAATGCTACCGATTACAAGGAGAGGCCGTGAGCTGTTTTGTTCAGCTATTTACCAAAAAAAGAACTGATTTTTTTCCGAATTTTTTTTTTTAATATTTAGTTATTCCATTTTCTCCTTAAATTTCTTAAAATTATGGACAAATAAACAATTTTTCTTACTTTTGCTTCCTCACAGAAGAAGCTTTGTAGTGGGGACAAAATCCAGTTTCCAAAAAAAGGTTTTTTTCAATATATTTTTTTAGGCGTGTTTCTCTTACACTCATTTTAACGATTCTGCAATATCTGAAGAACGTGTGCACTGTGCAGTTAAATTAATCCCCGCACAAAATACATTAAAAAAAGTTCTCGGCCAAATTTTTTTAGGCTAAAATATTTTATAGATTTTGGTTCCCTGATCACGAAAATCGATGTTAAAATGTGAAAAAATGCACAGTTTTTCCGGAAAAACGGCTCAAAGATCGATTTTCATGATAAAAAGGGAAATGCCAATAACATTCAACATTTTCAACAAATGTTTGGCGTAACCCTCATTGAAACAGTCTGCTAGGTTGTACGACTGACATTTTGTAGTTTTGGACCTGCTGATGAATAATTTCGAGGTCTTTTCGTGTGGTATTAAAAAAGGTAAAATGAGAATCCAGTGGTCAAAAAGACATTGTGATCCTAAAGACGTCTTAAAGAAAACCTTGTGTGTTTGAGGGGGTGTTATGATGACAATCTATAGCCTGAGGACCACAATAAAAAATTATTGGATATATTGATATATTGATATATATTGATATATTGATAATATCCGAAAATATTCACAGAGTCTTTCCAGCTTTGTAGAAATGATTGGTACTGCATGGGTGTGTTTTAAGGGGCTTTGTGATGATAATCTATAGCCTGAGGACCACATCAACAAATCATTTTTATAAAGACTTCTGTTTATTCTAAAAGTTTTCATTTTCCTAAAGGATAGCAGACGAAAATATTTACAGTGTCTTTACAGGCTAATAGAATCTTCTTCTACTGCGTGTGTGGATTGGAGGGAATTTTGTGATGAAAATATATAGTCTGGGAACCACATCAAAAATTCATTGTAGTAGTGATTTCGATTTTTTCGAAAAATGATCATTTTTATAAAACATAAGATAGGATAATAGTCAGAAAGTCTTTCCAGCTTTAGGAAAATGATAGTTTTTCGAAAATATTGAAGTCAATGCTCCAATTTATGTGGTCTTCAGACTATAGATTGTCATCAAAACACCCTTTAAAACACACCCGTTCAGTACCAATCATTTCTACAAAGCTGGAAAGACTCTGTGAATATTTTCGGATATTATCCTTTAGGAACATAATAATTTTTCGAAAATATTGAAGTCAATGCTTCAATGATTTTTTCATGTGGTCTTCAGGTTATAGATTGTCATCAAAACATCCCTTAAAACACATCCACGCAGTACCAATCATTTCGATAAAGCTGAAAAGACTCTGTGAATATTTTCGGATATTATCCTTAAGGAAAATGATCATTTTTCGAAAATATTGAAGTCAATGCTCCAATAATTTTTTGTTGTGATCCTCAGGCTATAGATTGTTATTATAACACCACCTCACAACACCCACTCAAATACACAAAGTTTTCTTTAAGACGTCTTTAGGATGACAATGTCTTTTTGCCCACTGGATTCTTATTTTACCTTTTTTAATACCACGCCAAAACGAACTTTGGTGCTGCACTGTTGGCTATCGTTTCATTTTTACATTCTCATCAGAGAAGATTTGTGTAAAATTTGACCCCCCCCGTTTTTGTAAAATGTCCACGTTTTGGGACCCCCTGAACCCGAAAAACATGTTTTTACGAATGTGTCTGTCTGTCTGTCTGCCTGTGTGTCTGTCTGTCTGTGTGTCTGTCTGTCTGTAGATTTTTAGTTTGTGAGCACGATAACTTTCGAAAGAATTGACCGATTGGATTGGCCTTTGGTATACTCTTTGAGTGTCCTAAAATGAAGGTCAAGTTCTTTGGCCAGCCATTTTGGATAAAAATTCAAAAAGTTGGAGCATTTTGAAAATTTTTGATACCACTTTTTTTTTTAATTTAAAAATTCTATGCACGGATATTGGTAATACTTAAAAAGTCGAACAATTCTTCCTAATGACTTTTTTGGATAAAAAAAAAATTGAAAGACATAACATTTTGAAAATCCAAAAAAATGAAAGAAAACTTAAATTAGAAGCCAAACAACGCACGATATGAAAAAAAAGTCTAAAGATGAAAAATGTTTCTTTTTGAACGCCCTATAGGATAAGCATAACAACTTTTTTAATTTCCTTAAAAAATCGAAAATTCAAATTTTGAGCCAAATAACGCGAGATGCAGAGAAAATGATAAGAAACATAATTATTGGTCTTAGAAAGATCTACAAGTTCTCTTTTGGCTATTTTTCAATAGGATGAGTAGTTTTCGTTTCAATCATGAAAAATATTGTTAAACAGAGCCGAGCGCGAAGCGCGAGGTTTAAATCAAATACCGAGCGCGAAGCGCGAGTGCCCTGATGAGAATGTGCTCCTTGAGATCGATAGAACCTTAAGTAAATTAGTTTTCTTTTACATTCAAAGCTGTATTTTAATTAAATTTAAATTTAAAGTAATGTAAAAAAAACATGTAGGTACGAGCGTCCTGTAAAGTGCAAGCTTCCTGCAAGGCACAAGCGCGCGAAGCGCGTAACACGGAGCGCGAAGCGCGACGTGTAAACATTTTCGGAGCGCGAAGCGCGACGATCGAACTATACTTGACCCCCCGCGCGCCGTAGGCGCGCTCATTTTTGCGAGCGAAGCGCGCGATGAGAATGTGCCCGCGAAGCGGGCAGATTTTTTTTTGTGTGCCTGTGTAATGTAATCTTTTATAAAACAATAAATTTTATAAATATAATTTTATAATTTTATAAAGCAACAAATTTTCCAGAAATGAAAGCGGAAGATGATAGGGTGCGCAAATGCGAGAAATTCAAAACCCATAATGAACCGAACCATTTCATTCGTTGATTCACTTGGATTCACTTAAAATTAATTGGTCAAGCAAGCTTTATATATGGCAGAAAATAATTCTCATTGGCTATTCTGCCTTCGTCATTATTTTACTAAAAAAAAATTAAGAACATAAATATTGTAAAATTATGGTATATTTAAGAGGTATGGTATGCGAGGGATGGTACATGGTACAAGAGTCAAAATTATGGTACGATTACATAATTATGGTACGGTCTGGCAACACTGCGCCGTATTATTCAGTCTCGACCGAGAGGCCGGTGAAGAGAACGCGCAATGCGATTGGCTGTTGTCATGCGGGTTAAAGCCAATCGGGTGCGCGCTCTTGGTTATCGAACTCTGCGGACGTCGACGAGAGAAATGGCACGTAAACACTTTTCTAGGAAGCTAAAAGCCATTAGACCCTTTATCCCGTCTCAGTACTTTGTCCAATGAAGGTCACCTTTATTTTTATAGAAATAAACCGTTGATACACCGGGTGTTGACAATGCAAACATTTAAAATACTTTGTACATTTTTATAAAAAAAATGATTAGCTTGAGGAAACAAGAATATTGTCACGTTAACAATCACAACACGTTAACAAAAATTGTTTTATAAAAAGAGATGTGATGTGACATATTAGGAGACGGGAGGTCAAAAATAGCTAAAAATCACGTGACGTATTATGTGCACGCCCGCTTTTAAGAAAATTAAAAAAATTGTACTTATTTGAAATTTCATAAAAAAAATTGTTTACAGTTAACAACGTTAAGGGAAAAATGCAGACAGGTATGACGTTCACGATCGAGCCGGTTTTGACTCAAGGAGGTCCAGAAATCGAAATTTTGGAAGACGGTTGGACTGCAGTAACCACAGACAATGCAAGAACTGCTCAAATTGAACACACTATACTTATTACTGAAAATGGTTGTGATATTTTGACACAATAGAAATATAGAATAATGGTATCAAAATTCTCGTTCTTTCAAAATTCTTTTTAGAATATACTTAAAATCAAATATTTTATCTAAATGTCCCTTAGGTAGTCAAAAAAATTATTTTATTTTTTTAAGTCTCATCTCATTTTCTTTTACTTAGTCAGAAAATATTTTTTAAATTTTTTAGATTAAAAAAAAAAGTATTTAGAGATACAGCAGGCGTTAAGAATGCAATAAATCCTTTAATTTTCAGGGAAATCGTAAAAAGCTCACAGAGATGATGTAAAATAATTATTTGAGTGATTCGATGGTTAAAAATGTCATTTGTTAAAATAAATGCACTTCTAAAGTCGCCACAACTCACCTCTTAAAATACTAAAACGTAATTTTTTAGTGTCTTTTCTGAATTTTATAAAAGTTACATGAAAATCTTAAGTTTAAATTATGTAAAAAAATGTACCTATTGTAAAAATTAATTAATTTCTTAAATTATTAACAAATATTTTCTTCGTAAATCTTATAATGTTAGCAATTAAGGAGTTGAGTAAATCAGCTGTAAAAGTATTGAAAGTAAATGTTTTGAAGCAAAAAAGGTAATTAAATGTGAATTATTAAGGTCGAAAAGGGAAAAAAAAGTTTAGTTTAAGGGTAGTAGTTTCTATATTTGTACAATCAATTTTTTTATTTAATTGAAACCTAAAATTCTAACTTACTTATCATAAAATCCAGAAAAGGCACTAAGGCATTAAGTTTTAGTGTAGTAAGGAGTGAGTTTTAGCGAAGTTAGGTATACATTTATTTAAAAAATTAGACTTTTAATCTTCGTATTCCTCACATAGTAGTTTTACATCGTCTCTGTGAAGCTTTTACAAAGCCCTTGAACATTACATTATGTATTGAATTTTTCATGCTTTTAGATCTTTAGGGATTCTGTTCAATCTCTAACTAGTTTCTTTATAGTTATAATTGTTTGACATCCTAAAAATACTTTAAGATACAAAAAGTTGTGGACGCATTTTTGAAATTGTCGATTTAAAAAAAAATAATAATATTAATATAAAACCGATTTTATACAAATTAATTGTAAAGAATTTCATTATGTACTCATTTTATTTATAAAGAGAAAAATGTATAAAGTTAACTCGCGAGCCATTTATTTTGATAGGTAAGCGGCCTCCCAATTGCTATCAATAGAAATCGGGCCTCTGATTTCGATTCCGTTTTCCTTAGTAATAACTCCTAGATGATGCTGGAAAAAGAAAACAAAGAGGGAATTTATTAATCTAATAATTCAATTATCAGGAAAGGTAATAAACTGGAAATTTGCTTAAACCGAAAAAAAACAGGAAACAGCAATGAATTTATTTTGTAACAAGCAATTTTAACATTTTGTTTAAACAAAAACCTATCTATTTACTTTAAATGTAATTTGATATTACACAAAACGCTTAAGTCTTTTAATTTTTAGTAATACATTTTCAAATGGAAAACTGAATCAGACAATGTTTTAATGGTTACAACAGTTTTAAAATTAAAAGCGTTTGAAATTGAACAATTTGGGCTTAAAAACATTCCAAATCAAATAATTAAAAATTAAAAGCTAAATAATGAGACGAGTTCCAAATTGAAGATATTACAAATTAAATAGTTTATAACACGTTGAAAACTATTTCAAATATAAACGTTCAAAACTATAATAAACTCGATATTATTTTTAAAAAATATTTACAGTTTCAACATTGTCAAAATTTTTATCATTGTCTCTAAAAAAAATTTCGAGGTCAATAACGCTTTAATAATCTTAATGTCATAAAAACATTTTCTGCTATACGAAGACCTCCATAAAACGCAGTTTTCAATTTATTCAAATGGTTTATAATAACACTTCCTAAACCGTAATTTAAACTAGTAAATTTTTTTTTTAATTAGAATTTTACATATTTCAAAAAGGACTCGATATTTTATTTTCCTCTCAAGTATAAAATACTTCAAATTGGAAATGATTTGAGCGTTAAAGGTTATAAGAAAAATATTATAAATAGGAAAGTAATGCAGAACCTACCTTTGGGAAGGATCTAGCATCTCTGTAGTAGAGAACTTGCATCGCTTTGGTAAGAACGTCGATCGCTTCTTCTTCGCTCATTTCATTATTTTTCTCGTAAGCAGCACGAAGCATTGGAGTTGCTAAATACGATCCGTATCCTGTAGCAATCACTGGATCGCAATACGCCATTCCTAAATGATCTACTGTTCCCAAGAACCTGAAAGAAGAAACAAATTCAAATTTCGAGATTTTGGCGCATGGTAATTTAAAAAAAGATCCCCTCCTTTTCTATTCATAAAAATTAGATAAATGAATTATATTCTTACGGTTTGTCATCATTGAATCCACCAATGATGAAATTGTTCCAAAGTGGATCAAACTTTGATCTTCGATTGTACATAACGCGAGTCAACCAGCAGTGCAAAGATTTCGGCTTCAAAGTGAATCCATCATCGATACAATGTTCCTCAAGTCTAAGAAATTAAAGAATTAGTCTTCAATGAAAACATGTTACGATTTTAAAGGGAGACACCATTGAAATTTCAACTTGTTTAAATTTAAATGGCTCAAGGGTGTTGATTTTTTTATAGCATTATTTTCAACTTACTGTTAGAAACATTTTTGAGTTATGAATATTTCTCATTTTTTTAAGTATTCAAGATATCGGCAAATCCATGCAAAAATTTATTCAAAATCGTGAAAAATGTGTACGAAAAAATTGCCAGTGAGAAATAACAAAAATTGCAGAATATCATCTTTAAAGGCTTATAAGATAAGTTTAAAAAATTTCAACTTTATAAACACTTTCTCAAGGTACAAAATTTGTCTATATATTATAACTTTTTATTATTTTTATATGAAAATAAGAAAAAATTTTTATTCTTATTTTCAATTTTATACATATTTGGATAAATAACTCTATTCAAAAATAGATTTTGCACAATCTCCAAAACATTCTGTTACATTTGAGAATGTGAATGTCGAGAATAAGAATGGTCAATATGCATGAATAGGATGTGAAGGAAAGTATGACAAAAAGAAAAAATTTCGAAACTCATTTTTCATATGCAAATTTTAAAAAAATAAAAATTTCTAAATGAAAATTTTGTGCTGAGTTGTGCTTGGTGAGCATAATAAGATTCTCTTATTACGATTTTTCCCATCTCTCAAATTTTCGAAAATACCCTACTTTTTTGCAACCGGAAAATACTTATGTTCCGCAAATTGTCAAAAATCAAAATTTCGAAATAAAAATTTTGTGCTGAGTAGTGCTCGGCGAGCACAACAGGATTGTCTTATGACAATTTTCCCCATCTCTCATATTTTTGAGAATATCTGACTTATTTTGGACCGGAAAATACTTATGTTCCGCAAATTGTCCAAAATCAAAATTTCGAAATAAAAATTTTGTGCTGAGTAATGTTCGGCGAGCACAACAGGATTGTCTTATGACAATTTTCCCCATCTCTCATATTTTGAGAATATTTGACTTTCTTTGGACCTGGAAATACTTATGTCCTGCAAGTTGTCAAAAAACAAAATTTCGAAATAAAAATTTTGCACTGAGTTGTACTTGGCGAACATAACAAAATATTGTCTTATGACAATTTTTTCCATCTCTCATATTTTCGAAAATATCTGACTTTTTTTTGGACCGGAAAATACTTATGTTCCGCAAATTGTCAAAAATCAAAATTTCGAAATAAAAATGTTGTGCTGAGTAGTGCTCGGCGAACATAACAAGATTGTCTTATAACAATTTATACGATCTCATATTTTATAAATTACCCGACTTTTCGAGAGTCTCTTAGTGCGTAATATGCTATAATATCTGGAACGAGGAAAGGATTAAGAATTATAATTCGTATTCTTCTCTTTTTCAAATAAAATAGACTGTCGAAACTTTATTTGTTCCAAACATCTTTTAAAATTGTTTTTACAGAAATTTGTATGATAATAATTAACATTAGTACATTGCACTTTACTTATAGTCTACGAACGTATCAAATATTATAATACTATTTTTTAGGGAAATAAGTAATTGGGGATCGACTTCTGATTCCAGATTCACTATAACTTCTCAAATATTCAAAATTTAAAGTTGATGTAAGGGAAATGAAAATTCCTTTCATCGAGACGAATCGATTGACCTATATGATTAATGCATTTCATTAAAAAATAAGGATGTTACGGTTAATTGTATTTTCAATAATTAATTTTCAACTATAACTTCTCAAATAATCAAAATTTTGACCTGACGTAAGGAAAATAAATATTCTTTATGTCGAGATGAATCGATTGACCTATATCATTAATGCATTTCATTGAGAAATAAGAAAGTTATAAAAAATTGTTTTTTAAAAATTCAATTTTTCAACTATAATTTCTCAAATAATAAAAATTTAAAGCTGCTGTTAGGGAAATGAAGATTCCTTGTGTCCAGACGAATCGATTGACCTATAAGATTAATCCATTTCATTCAAAAATAAGAAAGTTATGCTTTATTGTCATTTTCGAAAAAGAGTTTTTTAAATATAACTTCTCAAATAATTAAAATTTAATGCTGATGTAAAGAAAATTAAATACTTAACGCTTCCTCTATGAGGAAGCAAATCATATTTGCTTACAGGAAGCAAAGTGCTCATTGAATGAGCACAAAAGTTGATACAACTTGACAGCTACTTAAAAGATTTTGTAGATTCGTTAACGATTTCATGGAATTTGACGAGATTTCTAATCTAAAAATTCTAGGATTTTTTAGAGATTTTTATGAATTTTAACGTGGATTTGAAAAGATTTATGAGTTTGAAAATTTTTGTGGAATTTTAAGGGATTTCATGGAATTTGA
Organism: Synergus itoensis; assembly: GCA_904066005.1. Classification (NCBI taxonomy): domain Eukaryota; kingdom Metazoa; phylum Arthropoda; class Insecta; order Hymenoptera; family Cynipidae; genus Synergus; species Synergus itoensis. The sequence continues at coordinate 18,594 of CAJFCP010025201.1, forward strand.
AGATATTTCTAATATTTTTAATGGATTTTAAAGGATATAAAAGGGATTTTAATTATTATCATAGAATTTGAAAGAATTTTCACATAGATTTTAAGAGATTAATGATTTTGAAGGTTTTTCTGAATTTTTAAGTATTTTCAAGTAATTATTCTAATTTCTAAAAGAATTTGTAAAATTTTTAAGAATTTCTTGGAATTTGATGAAATTTCAAGAGATTAATGATTTTGAAGGTTTTCGTCAATTTTTAAGGATTTTGAAGTAAATGTGCGCGTTCGTTCTTGTATGGATAAATAATATATAATAAATTCTATAATATGTTGGATTTGTTGACTTAATATGCTAAGTTCATAATAGTAAATGTATGATGAAGCATTAAAGTGTGTTTTTACTTTCCTGGAAAATCAGGGATTTAGCCTTGAAAAACCGGGAAAACGCCTGGAATTTGAATCGGTCCAAAAAAAAGTCGGATATTTTCGAAAATATGAGAGATGGGAAAAATTGTCATAAGACAATCTTGTTATTCTCGCTGAGCACAGCTCAGCACAAAACTTTCATTTCGAAGTTTTGATTTTTGACAATTTTCGGGACATAAGTATTTTCAGGTCCCAAAAAAGTCGGGTATTTTCGAAAATATGAGAGGTAGGTAAAATTGTCATAAGAAAATCTTGTTATGCTCGCCGAGTACAATTCAGCATAAAACTTTCATTTTGAAATTTTGATTTTGGACAATTTGCGGAACATAAGTATTTTCTGGTCCAAAATAAGTCAGATATTCTCGAAAATATGAGAGATGGGGAAAATTGTCATAAGACAATCTTGTTATTCTCGCCGAGAACTACTCAGCACAAAATTTTCACTTCGGAATTTTGATTTTTGACAATTTGCGGGACATAAGTATTTCCAGGTGCCAAAAAAGTCGGGTATTTTCGAAAATATTAGAGATGAGAAAAATTGTCATAAGAGAATCTTGTTATGCTCGCCGAGCACTACTCAGCACAAAATTTTTATTCCGAAATTTTGATTTTTGAAAATTTGTGGGACATAAGTATTTTTAAGTTCCAAAAGAGCGCGGTATTTCTGAGCATTTTCGAATTTAGTTTACGGCACTATTTTTTGTCCTTGGCGAGTAACCGAGCACAATTTTTTTTTGAGATATTTCAAAATGGCCGTGCCGAAGACTTTTTCAAAATTTGCCCCTATTTCGAAAATGGTTGATGTTATGACTCTTTGATTTGCGGCACAATTTTCTGCTTCCTTTAGTGAACTCAGCACAATTTTTTTATTACGAAAAAACAAAATGGCGGTGCTGGCTCAAAAATTGTATTTTGGCAATTGTGACTCTAATTCTGATTTTTCAAAAAAATCTTTTGCAGCACAATAGAGCACAAATTGAGCACAATTCAGCACAAAATTATTTTTGAGAAAATCAAAGACGGCGGTGCCAATTTCCCGAACATCTTTTATTCACGATTTTGAACAAACTCTCGCATTAATTTTCTGATATCTTGAAAACTTAAAAAAATAAGAATTTTAAATAGATCAACAATTTTTCTATAATTTTTTTGACTACGTAACGTCAATCTACGTCGAAAATAATGTTATAAAAAAAATTAACATCCTTGAGCCATTTACATTTAAGTAAGTTTAAATTTCAGTGATGTCTCCCCTTAAATATATATGTTTTAATTTAACAACTTCGTTGGCATTGACGCAATCTTTTTTTTTCCTATTTAACTTGCTCTGATTTGACATAAAAAATTTTAAAAATAAAAAAGTTAATTAACCCTATTCGGTCACACTTATCTAGAATGACGTAACAGTCACACTGGGTAAAATCAACCCCAGCAACTTTGCACTGCGACAAATTAAGTAGAACTGAATTCCAGGACAGACACTTTTTTCTTATACTAGTGCCACTGACGGCCGCTATGCGGCCGTCATCGCCCTATGTGCCTTTCTATGTTCTTTTATATATTCAATACCAATGCTTTCTTAATATGGTACATATGCCTTTCTATGTTTCTTTTCTATATTCAATGCTCTAAACTCAAAGTTCGATATTCGATTCTTTTCAATTCGAGATTTTTCATGGGTGCTTTTTTTATAATAGGATTTCAAGCCTTCTTTAAAAGGTATGTATATGTTACATATTCAAAATTTCATTTTACCTATGCAAAAAAAATTAAACAAGAAAAAAAAGTTGAAAAAATGACTTTTTTTTTTACAAAAATTGACATAACTTTCATAATTTATATTGTATTTAAAAAAGCCAAACGGATTTTTTAAGCTGAAATAATGAGCTTTCGAGTGAATTACTTATAAATACGGTACTTTCAAAAAGTATATTTATTTTGACATACGAAAGTGAGACTTCACACGAAAAAATTAAAACGACATTTCCTTTGAAAAATTGTTATTTACTGTTGAAAAATTATTTTAAAAAAAGGAAATAATGTATAATAAAAAATGAAAAAATACAAATACAAATAAAAATACAAAATAAAAATACGAACTACCAACAGATGGCGGTATAAGTATCATTCTCTTTGATTTCATGGGTCTTTTTCTAGATCAAAAATACGCTGGGGTCGATTTTACCGAGTGTGACCGAATAGGGTTAAAAAAAATAATAAATTTTCCTTTCATTTTGGGCACTTTTTGTCGAATTCTTTCTGTCAACAAAGGGGTTAAGCTAAACTGCAAATGAAGAAATTAGTTTATACCGTTGTAAGTTTTACTACATAAAAACGCTTGATAGCCAATCAGAAGCCAAGTGGAGAAGCGCTCCTGATTGGTTATGAAGCGCAGTAAAATCTACTGCGTAACAAAATTTATTGCGGTATAAACTACATCATGCTTCATAATCTATTTTATGTACAGAATACCGATACTTACATTTTCTGTTCAACGATGTTTTTGAGGTACTGAAAATCTGCATAATCGCCTCCAGCTCCCAAAATAATGTTGTTGTTTACTTTCATAAGTCGTTCTAGAGATCTGTATCTGGCGAGGGAACCATATGAACCCAAAACATCGGCTGCTATTACGACTCCATCTTTAAAGCAAATTCCTACTACAGACGCTCCAGTCGTTACAGGTGTGCTGAAAACAATTATGGATTGAATTTTATTTATATATTATATATGTATACAAGAACAAACAACCACTTCCTTTTCTTTGATAAAAAAGCAATTATTTTGTACAATTGCTTCCTCATAGAGGAAGCTTTGTACTGGTGACAAAATATACTTCTTAAAAACATTTTTTCTTTTGGATAAATTTTAAGTAGAATATATGTAGTATAATGTCCTGAAAAATTGTCTGGATGTGTGTGAATGTGTGTGGGTGTCACGCTTTTATTGTTCCCACCATATCTCAAGAACGTGTCTATAGAAATTAGTGAAATTAATGAAATTTTTACAGAAAATTCAAAAAGTTATTATGCCAATCTTGTAGG
>CAJFCP010025218.1:0-10547 GCA_904066005.1 Synergus itoensis
CCAAGTGGAAATGTGATTTAGCACATCTGTCCAAAATTGTATGTGCGATGTTTCTTTCGAAACAAAACATCGTAGTTTTTTGTTTACGTTGTCAGGTTTAACTGTTGAACCATTTAAGGAATCGAATAATGAGTCAACTAAATGTACAAATTGTGCTGTGTAGATAGCCTCTGCTGGCAGCTTTCCAAGAGCAACGTATGTGTTGATTTCGCTTGCAATGGAGCTACTCAATTGTGCAGCTGCAATTTGTACTTTCATTTTAACCCACGATTGTTTAAAATTAAAAAATTCTTTTTTCAAATTTCTCAGAGTTTTGAATTCTTTTTCTTGGTCGAAATTAAAAACTTTTTCAATATACTCAAATTTAGCTATTTTATCACTGTCAAAAACTACATCGCAGTGGAGAATGGCATTTCTTAAGTTTTTTAATAGATGTGGTACGTCAAATATAACAACTATAGGTCATTCATTAACGAGAAAGAAGGACACTTGTGATTTTTGTAAAGATTTTAATTCTGCGTCAGTATTAAATGCTGAGTCTAATTGTAAGTTTGAATTAAAATTAGTATCTGTTTTATTTTGAAGTCTGTTTCTTGTTTCTTCACATAACTTATTTATAGCAGCTCTGTTAGTGGGTCCCTGATCGCAAACTGTACCTTAGGGTGGCTCTTATTTACTCTTGGCAAAAATTTTTCTGCGATTTTTTTTAGCGCTACCCCCCAGTTTGGTTCAACTTCATGTAAAAACAATTCCTGTAAAATTTCAGCTTAATCGGACTAAGGGAAAGGGTGCCGCTGGGCCCTTAAACATTAAAAAACCACATAATTTAAGAAAAAAACCAATTTTATTTGTTTATTTTGCAAAATTTTAATTAAATAAAAAAAAGCTTTATACAAAAGTTGTAGATCTATTTAAAATGCACATATTATTATCTATAACTTTTTCTCGTATGACTAACTGTTTTCGAGAAAAATGCGAAAATCATTTGTTTTTACTACAAATCTTGACGCTTAGACAATGACTCTTTTTTGTAACCTGGAAACTTTCGGCGATAGTCACGCACAATCTGAAGCACATACTGCTTCTGTTGTTCGTTTTTCGTAAATAATTTGTTGTATTCTTCCATAAGTTTAACGCCTCTCTCAGCCGAATCATTCACAACTTTTAATTTAGTTACCAACTCCAATCCCTTAACAAAACTTTCATTTTCAGGCCACGTCGAGGGCTCTGTCCTAAGAAATTCATCGTTCAAACTGAATCTTGCGAAAAATCGTTTAGTGTCGGCAGAAACCAATTGCTCCATTCCATTTTTAATAATTTCTGGGATTTCGTCGATTTGAACTTGAACTCGCTTCACATTCTCATTTGATGTTGTTTCGCGATTCAAAGCATTGAACATTTTTATTTTCGATTCTGATGACAATTTCGGATCAAAGAAAGCTAATGCGACAGTTTCAGAGCTTAAATGCCATAAATGATTCATTAGCTTTTTTAATGCAACACGAGAGATACCGGGATCGACAGATTTATATTCATAAAGTTTTGACAAAACCCTGAAATCCAAATAAGGTGCTGCAGTAGCAGAAGGCACACAAAACCATGCTTCGTCGTACAAACTAACAATAAAAATACAAATATCACATATCGTATTCTCTTCTCCTGGAGCTAATACAAATTCACGACGAAAGAGAAAGATTTTCAAGCAATAAATAGCATTTGCCATACACCTCGCATGATGGATGGCCCCCGGAATACGGAAAAATATCCCACGAGGTGGTACTTCGCCAAGGAAAATTATTACTAATTCCAAAAATTCCCTATAATCCTCTCTTAGCTGCTGTTTCTTTAAAGTATTTTTAACAAAGTCAAGGATCCGAGATACGTCGCCCTGATTAAAGTGTCTTTTGAACTTTTCGTTTTCAATCCCTGATCGAAAATTATGAGTATTGATTCCAGACCAAGCCTTTTGAAACTTTTTAAAGATCAATACAGTCGGACCTGTAGTTCTGCCCACTTTTTCCTCGAAAACGCTTCTAAGAATAAGTTCATATATATGATGTCTACAAGCAAAGTACAAAAGATCTTTTTCTAAAAAATTTTCTATTAAAACGCACGCACCTCTATAAACTCCGGTATTCGATGCTGTTGTATCAAAAACTAATGCTTTAACACAATCTTGGAGACCCCATTCAACAAGAATTTCACAAACAGCAGATGCCTACTCTTTTCCAGTCCCAGATTGCAGTACAGGCAAGCTTAGGAGTCACTTGTGTACGGCTCCCTCTCGCCCGTTTTGCTTTTGGTCCTGAAAATTCTAATTCTGTATCTTCTGGGAGCGGAGGTTCTATCACAATATTATCAGTGGATTTTCCAGCAACTGATAAATTTATATCTATAGCTGATTCCAAACTGCTGCTGCTTGTAGATGACATCAATTCGGCAGTTTCCTCTTTAAAAGAAAAAGAAGAAATTTAATGATGCAAAATTAAATTAAAAAACTGAAATGTAAAAATAATTAGGAATATTGCATGATTGCAATTTTTTTATACATTACTCACTTAGTCGTTTAATTTCAAGATTGCTTCTATCCTTTCTCATCAACGCTGCCTCTTCTCGTTCTGCAACATTTCTTTCTCTTAGAAGTTCCTTGTAATCGATACCGAACATAAACCCTTGTCTACCCTTTAACCTTTGATTGATTAAAAACTGCTTATCTTCTTCTATAGAAATTATTTCCAATGTGTTCGCATGTGCAATGTCGAAGAGATCCTCGAGCTTCGATTTGAAATTTTCTTCTTTTTTCTGATGAGCCTCCGATTTTCTGCCAGCGTTTTTTTGCAGTTGTCTCCATTCTTGGTACAAACATTCTAATTTTGGGATGCAGTTTCTCATTTCTTGAGTTGGAATTCGTGCTTTTTCCCAAAAAACAATAACCTCCTGCAATGCTAGTCTGGCACTTTCGCGTAAAGTTAACTTCACAACATGAAGATTGAAAAATAATACACTTAAAACGTCTTTATTTGATGGCAATTTATTTCCAGATATTTTATACCAGTAATATCCAAGTAAATAAATTTTCTCACGTAATAGATGGGTAGAGGACATTGTGACATAAAAGTTGGTTTTGGCTCGTCCGATATCCAAGAGAGAGCTGCGTCACGGGCGTCACGCGTCAGGTTAGTCAGGAATGTCAGGTAACTCAGGTATGTCTCTGAGCAGGGTCTATTGATCTAAAAATACATGGTCTAGCCCTTAGACCCACAAAATTTAGACCCAAGTCGAGTTGCCTCCGCTAGCATCTATCTTGGATCCAGGTTCGGCGATATAAATGTTAGATCCCGGTTCACATAGAGATCAGTGCATACTGCATACTTTTTCGCATTTTTCTCGAAAACAGTTAGTCATACGAGAAAAAGTTATAGATAATAATATGTGCATTTCGAATAGATCTACAACTTTTGTATAAAGCGTTTTTTTATATAATCAAAATTTTGCAAAATAAACAAATAAAATTGGTTTTTTTCTTAAATTATGTGGTTTTTTAATGTTTAAGGGCCCAGCGGCACCCTTTCCCTTAGTCCGATTAAGCTTAAATTTTACAGGAATTATTTTTGCATGAAGTGGAACCAAACTGGGGGGTAGCGTGAAGAAAATTCAATCTTTGAAAATAAGAGCCACCCTACTGTACCTACAACGTTTAAACCGCATTTTTGTAACTCGGAAATAACTTTAGTAATTAAACTTTGTAAGCTGTCAGTGGAAATTGTATTCTTAGTAAAATAATATGAGACGACCTTCTTCCACTTTTTTCTCACACCGCGCACCATGAAGACCAAAGCGTGATTTGCTTCGGCAATACTTCGACCTAAATGACCTAGATCTTCAAATCCTATTATTTTTTGCTTATTTGGATCATACGTCAAACCCGTAGCTAAGTGTACCTCGTCCATTAATAAGACGCAATTGCGATCTAATTTTTTCATTGATTTACATGTACTTTTTATCTTTTGTATTACTGCCTCGTTAAGACCGGGTTCGAATGGAATTTTGGACAAAACTAATTTTAATAATCTAGGCGATGGTAGCAGAAACTGCGAGCGCAAGTGCCTATACAATTTTGGACTGCGTTTGAAAATAGAAAGTGCGAAAATTTTATCGTTAACGGTCCACTTTCGGCTAGATGGTTTTTTATTGGAATTCCGTAATTGCGATTGGATGAAGTTTTTCGTTACATCGTTTAAATCTTTTTCAATAGCTGAGAACAAATTTTCTTTATGTAAATATTCAAGGTACTCGACTGTATTTGACTTATTTTTAAGTCTCTGTTTTAATTTGCACATTTGACTTTCTACTTTTCGATGAATTTGATACATTTCCTCTTCGCAAGGTGTACGATCTGCTTTGGATACGCCTAAATGTCTTATAAAACCGAGTGAGTTTTCTTCATTCCTCTTTCGCCTCACGTGGGGTGGAAACCGATCTTCTTTACTAGAAGGATTAGAAGTGTCGCTAAAAACGTCATGTTTTTTATTTCTCTCGAAATAATTTTCTACAGTCTGATCAGTGTCAAACAAAATATTTCTGACGTTTTCCAATAAAGAAGGTTGGTTTTCAAAACACTTTCTGGAATTGCAATATTTGTTGCTTCACGGGTGGTAGTGTTAAATTCAGGATTATGTGTGATTAAATGAAAATTACTATTTTCTAGTGTTTTGGAATTTTGAGCTTGCGCATCTTCCAAAAAACAACAAATCTTTGAATTGCTAATCTCTACCTCGTCAGAAACTTAAATATTTGCAAATTCAGGAATGTCAAGGTTAAATTCACGATTAACGGTCTTTACATGACAATTACCACTTTCTGATGTTGAAATAACTTCAGGCTCAAGAATTTTTTCTATGGTGCATGGTACTGCATTCCATGTCAGTTTTTTATGAGACCGATCTCTATATTGAGTTTCAATGAAATGATCGCAGCAAACGAACATATTATCAACGTTTAACCCATCATCTAAATTACAAGCTTTCTTCCACTTTTGCCTTAAACTTTTCTGTTTAGGAAATCTGTGAAAACGTTTATTCTCGTAAGAGGTACTTTGTACTGGATGATAATATTTGTTATTGCAATTTGGAAATTTGCATGAATATTTTAGTCTCCCGATTGCACGCTCCATTTCGACTTGTGCGAGTGACGAAGTAAAAAACGTAAAAATTATTTAAATTGAATGAAGTTCTTCCTCATAACGAAGACATTTGTATAAATAACGTAATATCTTTTTTTTAAATATCTCAACATTAAGTTTAAACTCAGATATCACATGTGATCACATTTTAAATAGTTTAGTTTTTATAATTTTTAATTAAAATTTTACAGTGTAAAAAACTAAAACGTTTTTATTTTAAAACTGTTGAAATTCAAACAAATTTAATTGCTAACCGTTTAAGCCTTTAAAACTTTATTTAAAAATTTTTGAAAATTTTGTTTAAAAATGTTTGTTTGAAAATTAATGAATCGAGATTAATACTAAAGGATATTCTTCAACAGTTTTAAAAGTAAAGGACTTTAGAATCTCATTAAAATGTGACCTGGAGACGCTTTTTGAATCAAAATTATAAAATTCCTATTATGAAATAACAACAGATCTAACCGTAATCTTAAAATTAAACTCATGTTAGAGGAAAGTGATTTACGTTCTCGCTTAGTTAACTTGAAAGACGTTGAGTTTGATAAAATCTTCTTTTGTTCTGTTTTCAATCCCTTATTGGCGTGCACGAATAATGTTGAGATTCGAAAGCAGAAGAAATCCATGCAGGCGTCACCTGTGAATAATCAAAAACATTTATAGAATTAGATACTTTAAATATTTAGTAATTAATTAATAAAATAAATCAAATCGAGGTGAGAGTAATAACCTTAAGTTTCTAGACGGCGAGCTTATGGATTTCCTCATCGAATCTTAGAAGATCTTAGGAGATGGTGATTTGCGCTTTCACAACTGCGATTTTGCGACCACTGGATCTCTCATGAGACATATATTTCTGTTTCCTGAAATATATCGACACGAAGTGAATAATTTAATCAGAGGCAGTTCATTATTTTAACTATCTTGGGAACGAGATATCAATCAAAAATTATTTTGAGGAGTAACCAATTCCTAAAGAAGCAGGAGTGGATTAGAATTTTAATGGGGAAAAGCGTTCTGGGAAAAATTAGTTACTTAACTAACAATCAGAACTCCGATGAAAATCTATATATCAAATATTGCATCAGATTATTAAATAACTAAATTTCTATTGAATTCTAGAAATGTAAATACATAGATATATCAAAATTACTAATTCAAAACGAACATTTATGTAAAGATTACTAAAACATACCCTCTTCAAAAATTATTGTGATCTATTTTTAATATATTCTATTTTTATTTAAATTAAAAAAAGAAGAAAATAAATTTAGCTTCTGAAAATGGTATTAAAATTCGAAAGTTTAAATGAATCAAATATATTTCACTCCATGTGACTACAGTATTTATAAAAACATAAATAATGATCTCTCGTGAAATTCAATAAAAAATGGTAAGGTCGCATACGCCGGAATACATATAGTAACTTATTTGTTTAATGTTTGGCAATTTTTTCAAATAATTTTTGTGAAATGTCATTTGGAATTGGTAATCCAGGAAAAAATTGTTCCAAATTGAATGAATTAAAAATGAAAGTAATAAATTTGTTTAGTGACAGTTTAAACAAAATAAGAAAGGCAATTCTTGTGAATCCTTCTTTTATAAAAAAAATTGTTCCCAAATGATTACCTTGATAAAAATATTAATTTCAAAGTTCTAGACTTTACAGATTCTGTATTTTAAAAAAATAAACAAATGCTGGTCAAGGCACCAATTCACGGTCATTTCCCGCTTTTTTTGTAGTTCTCTGAAAATTTCCGGTTACCTTGCATGTTTTTGCAAAGATATAGTTTCTGACCTCCAACATTAAAATTTTAAACATTTATGTTATTATAATTCTAAACAGTTTATGCTGAAGGATACATAAATAAAATATAAAATCTTGAAATATATACCTAGAATTAAAATCATTTTTTATAAATAAATTGGAATAAAAAATTGAGTTAATAATAGTTCTTTGGGTCAAATTATGACGGTGACGACAGTGTATGACACTGGTAGATAAGGCGATTCGTGATAATCAGATAACAGAAGATCTGTCTCATCATAAACTGTAAGCATGAGACGAATACATTTGATTTTTGACTTACCGAACAAAAAATGGTTTGTAGCTGCACTCGCAACAGTCGCTGGTAATGAAGATTTGCTTGCTTGCAAAGCCTTCACAAAATAAGTACAACCAGCTGTATTACTTACAATCATTAATCCTAGGAAACAAATTTTAGGCAGCAAGTGATCCTGAAAATATCATTTATCAATATCTAATAAACCTTCATTGAGAAAAAAAAGACTAAATCTAACTGAAATAAAAATCAAAGTGGCCAATCAAATCTTGAAAACAAATTTTCGTTCATTTTTTGTTTCTTCCCGATTAAAATTTTTCTACGAGACATTTAATGGAAATGTTATAAATAGTAGAGTATAAAATTAAAAGCGTTTCAGATTCAATAATTAAAGGTATAATAAACAAAAAACAAAGTCAATTAATAAAAAAGATACTTTTTGAAACAGAAATTAAGAATTTTGCAAAATAAAATATAGAATACATACCATTTTAGAAATATTTTAAAATACTTCAAATGCCCAAGTGTGTACACAAATCCATCATTCTTTCAGCACGTTCAACGTTCACGTTGAAGAAGATCAACAGAGCTGCTATAAATTATAATCTTTACAAAAATCACAAGAACAACGTTCACACGTTCAAGAGTGGAACTTGAAATTCACAAAAGGACCACTTTTCACATACTCGTGACGCTCGTAATCACGGTAATCACTTTCTTCGTGTTATCGCCGCCATTTTACCGGCTTGGCGGCTTCCAGTGCTGGCATCTTAGCAAATTTAAAATTCTCTAGAATCGCAAACATTATTAAACTAAATTCTCTAAAAAGGACCCTAGATCTGTCTGGCACGGAAGTAGACTTTGTTACCTGAAGTTCCTATCTCGGCTTCACCCCCGTGCTGTACTGTGCTGACTTCGCTCGGTCATAGATAGATTGGCGGGAATAATTTGAATTGCAATAGAAAATTCAATCTACGATTTTAAATATTCATTCGATTCTTGCCAAGTTTAAATGATTTTAGTAATATAAATGTATTGTATAATTGTCACTAAAAGTAGTGATTCATTTTTTCATATAATAATAATGATGAAAATGAAATGATAAAAGATTACTGCGATCGTCCTTTTCAAATGTCGGATCTTTTGTATTAGAAAAGAAAAAAAATAGTTGATTTGTAAGAGTTAGTAATATTAATAAATAACATTCAATCTTTTTATACAATTTACAGTAAATATTAAATACTGAGTAGCTTATTTCAAAAACGTAAAGTGCATATATGGTGCAACGAAGGTAAGTGCATAACAGATAACAATATAATTATCATTTGTAATTTATAATATTGCATTTTCCATAAACGAATATCATCTCTGATAATGATAAATACTTTCAAAAAGAAAGATATGAGTTCACCAATTCCTAATTTTAGATGTTTTCACAAACAATTGTAGCCAAACTCCTGGTTAAATATTTATATGGGAATTGGAAGAGGAGGATACAATTTATAAGGGTTCTTTATTATTATTTTTTATCAAAATAACACAGAACATCCTTTTGAGAACCGGTTCTTATTTTTCAGAACACCTTTCCTAGAGTTAGGGTTCTTATTGCTGGGACACTTCCCTGGAAGGGTTTTTTCTAGAACTCCCCACGCAGATGGTCCCAAAATTTAGAACACAGGTTATTCCTTCCGTTAAAAAGATTGTTGGCCGTGAGAAGTGCCGATTGTTGGTTAGCTCTAAAAAGAGCTTTTTGGCGGAGAATTGGTCTTGTTAGAGATCCCTGGCTTAGGGGTCTTAAAAGAGTTGTTTCCGTATCGCTGGTTTTACCACTACGGACTTGATCCCAGATCCGCTAGGCCTAGGATCCTCTGGATCCTCGATCACGGGACGGAATCGCTCCTCTGGCCCGGTTCTTGGTCGAAAAATCCTACTCCCCGGGTACGGAGGCTGGTTCGAGGAAGTGGTCAAGACATACCGTTTCTGCAGGATGCGAGAGTCCGTGATTGTTAGTTGAGCCTTCCTTCTGGGCGATTCCTTCAGCGGGGAAGCCTGGATTATGATGACATCGTCGTCTTCGCTTTCACTCTCGGCTGGCAGTTCTGATGCGAGGCTTCGCACATTTTCAATTCGTGGCTGGAACGTTATGTCTTTTCCGGGTGTCACTGGAACCCCATCGCGAAACCGGAAACTGTCTGGACTAAAGATGTCGTCGTCTCGAGGGAGTCGTGGAGGTGTTACAGGTCCACTCCTGTCTCGGGAAGAATTAGGCACACGCACAGTAACAGTCACTCGGAGATTTCTCCGCACGAGTTCCCTCTGGTAATAGAGATAAGGTATTTCGATGTTTTCCCCGGGTTTTGTGGTCTTCTGTGCGGCGAGGGCCTTTTTTATTTTTAAAGCGATCCGCTTGCGAGGTCCGGGCCGATTTTTCTTCACACGGGTCATGAATTCGAGTTTTTCTTAGTCCAAAATGACCACTGGGATCTCACTCGCGTTCGTGCACGTCTCGCACGGTTTCTGCGCGTCCCACAAGAGAACGAAGTTTTCGCCGCAAAACGGGCAATCACACGTCACTAGCACTCCCGGATTGATCAGAGAAGGTGGAGAATTGACCGGTTCTAACTGGGCGGTAATTCGTCGACTCTCTCGCAATGCGGCAAGACTCTCAGCACGCCTCCTAGCGCATCGTCGTCGCTGACTAGGCTTCCCGCCAGTCATTCCTCCCTGTAGAGAAAAACACCTTATCGGAAGGTAGGATGTAGGTTTAAAGGAGTTTAGAGAGACATTCAACACACGCCTGATTCGTCGGGATCCTTCCTCGGAAACACGAGTAAACACAGGGGTATTGTGGGTGACCACCGGTCACACCGGTTAAGTGGAGGATTTTCTGGGAAAGTTTAGGATACCAATATGTAGGAACAAAAGAAATTATCCTCGTTTATTGTGAGAATTCAGGATTGAATTCTCGTGAATAAATGACGCCGTTGGTTCTTTTGTGGTATGGCCGCTCACAGTCAGAGAAAGTGTCGCAATCTGGAACAAAGTTCGTGGTTCAGGCTCGCCGGCCTCCGGGTAGACTCGCTCTCCTTGCTCGTGGCTTATCCGCTTGGTTTAGATTTTTTAAGCTTCGCAGGTCTAGACTGGTAGGTGTCTTCAGAAAGACTGGTTGCTCAGTCGCGAAAAGCACCGAGTTTTATAGCCTTGTTCGTGATACTAGCGCTTCAATCGACCGGATCGTGCCTCGTGATTGGTTGAGACCGTGTGAACGGGCGAACCAATCAGAGACGCGATCCGGGTGTATC
>CAJFCP010025228.1:0-11558 GCA_904066005.1 Synergus itoensis
AAATGTTATAAATGTTTTTTATAATAAATGTTATTTGTTTTTAATTTAAATTGACACTAAGTATAAAGTTACGTCGATTTGTGAATTATCGTATTTACATTACGAATGCGAAACTGAGCAAAGTGAGTCGACCTTATGATTCGGAAACGGATGTTTTAACATTTTTTTCATTTTTAACTTTCAAAGTGTTAATTTAATTATTGTAATCTAATGTTAGAGTTAACGTTCTTCAGGATTATAACCATGAAGTACCATTGCTGGTAGGTCATCCTTTTCTCAGTTATAACTATAGGTTGTGAAATTTTATTTAATTTTATGAATCAACAAGGAATATTAAACATTTTATTTGGTTTTGATATTTATGAACATTTATTTCCATAAATTTTAAAGATTTTATGAGATTATATTTGGTTTTCAATAATTTTCAATAATTTAACGAAATTTCATTTAATTTTTCTTAATTTTAAGAGGTATTATATGATTTTCTGTGATTTTGTGTAATTTTAATTAATTTTAAGAAATATCAATCCAATTTTCGAAGTTTAAATGAATTTAATAGGATTTAATATGATTTTTATTTATTTTAATGGTTATAGCGATAGGTTTTTGAATTTTAAGGAACTTTATGTTTTTTTTTTTTCAGATAGATTTTCAAAAAAACTTTTTTTAATTACCTCCATCATCCATTTTCTCGATTTTTCTTTTTTTGAAATTATATTTTCGATAATATTTAAATTAACTTCTTCAAATTCCTTTAAAATCTATATTTAAAAAATTTGAAGTCTCTACCTGAAGTTGAATCAATTTTGACAACGCAACGGTTACTACAGTAAACAAACAAAGTTGTTATGACATAACTGTGAATTCAAAGATTTTTTAAATTTAAAAAATTTCACAGAAATTTTCAAAATATAAAAAATTTGTTTACCAAATATATATAATTACAAGGATATTTTAAAAAATAAAAAAGGATATATATTATTAAAACATGATTTAAAAAAGGTAAGCTTGAATTTAATAAATACTTTTTTTTTATTGAAAATAATTTCAATTTCCAAAAACATCTATATTCTACGAGGGTTAATTTTATATTTTTTATCATAATAATGAAAATACATTAATTTATTTACTAAAATCCTTTATTTTTAAAATAAAATATAAAATATAAATATAAAATATTATCCATTAAGGGCATTGCATAAACGAACTTCAAAAATTTGTGTGGCTACACTAATGGGCGTTTCTTATGTATTGAGGTATCTGATTGGTGTAGACAATATGGCTGTACGGGAAATGATAGATAAATTGAAATTTCACGCCGGGAATATTATAATTTATGCATAACTCCGACACTTACGGAAAATTCGAAGGTGTCATAGAAAATTCTATAACTTTCAGCTACACATCTGTACGAGAGAATTTCGAAATAGATTACGCAAAAATCCGTATTTTGGGTCCAAAGTGGTCGGGACCTTGCAAGAATACTATCTGATAGAGATTGTCACAGCAGACAATATGGCTGGGCGGGAGATAAAATTTCACGCCGGGAATATTGTAATTCATGCGTAACTCCGGCATTTACGGAAAATTCGAAGGTGTCATAGAAAATTCTATAACTTCCAGCTACACATCTGTAAGAGAGAATTTCGTAATGGATTACGTAAAAATCCGTATTTTGGGTCCAAAGTTGTCAAAATCTCAAGAACCATCCGAAAATTATATCATCTAGTGACATTTACCATGTGAGTGCGCGAGTGATACAAATTTTCGGTCGGTAACACGTCGCTGCTCTTGCTACGCTGAACTAGAGATCCTATAAGGAGAGTTGAGACCAGGGATGTGAGTTTACCGGTCAGAAAAAAATCGGTCAGGTCATGGTAATTTCTGACGGTCATTTACCGTCATTTACGGTCAAATTGTGAAACTCTCTAATTCCATTTTACCGTCATAGCTTGTTTCCGGTCAGTAATTACCGGTAATGACCGAAATTTCTATGAAAAAATGTGACCGTATTGTATATAGTAACATTAACATTTTTCCAATGGTGATAGAAGTTATTACAAATCGCAACATTCAGTATGTATCTATTTTTACATCGCTTGGAAAAAATATATTTTGTACAAAAATCTAAAGATTTGTAAACTCAATTATAAAGATTCAAGATTTTACACTCCAAACCTTGGAACTATTTCTAAATATGAGAACTTAAAGCCTCGAGCCTACAGTCTTGAAGCTTATTGCATTTATAATTTAAATCTTTGTCACTTGAAATATTACAATTCGAGTGACCGAATCACAAAAAGTGCATGTAACAGCACCAACTGATTCGAGAAAACGAGAAATATCGAGAATCGATATAGCTCCACGGAGAATCGAGATTAAGAACAATTTCAAATCGCTATCTCTAGCGTTTAAAAACAGTGAAATGGGAAAGCTGTAATTATTGTAGATTCGACGGAAAAAAAAATTCCAATTGAGTTGCACATTTTTCCCAGTCATCTCTATGTATCAATTTTGACCGTCAGAATGACTCTGACCGGTAAGGTAAACTGACGGTCAAAATTGACAAAAATTTTCTTGTCGTAATTGACGGTCATGACCGGTAATTTACGGGTAAATTTACCGGTAAATTTACCGCCTCACATCCCTGGTTGAGACACCTCTCCCCCTCCAACTCGTTTAGGTCCTACCGGATTACGGAAGTGTCGTTAGAAACGCATGCGCGTTGGTGCTTATTTTAAAGGCATCATAACCTCAATTGAATGTTTTGTAATGTTGATTTGACGGTTTAAAAATCGCGCGCTTTTGAGACGATTTCCGTAATCCGGTAGGACCTAAATTTTTGGACCAATCAGCAACGACTTGTTTCAGATGTCCCAACTCTCCTTATAGGATCTCTACGCTGAACGACTGACGCACTCATTTTTCGATGGTTACTGAGGTTTGGACCCAAAATACGGATTTTTACGTAATCTATTACGAAATTCTCTCTTACAGATGTTTAGTTGAAAGTGATAGAATTTTCTATGACACCGTCGAATTTTCCGTAAGTGTCAGAGTTATGCATAAATTATAATATTCCCGTCGTGCAATTTCAATTTATCTGTCATCTCCTGCGTAGCCATATTGTCTGCTGTGACAATCTCTATCAGATAGTATTCTTGCGAGGTTTCGCGACCACTTTGGACCCAAAATACGGATTTTTACGTAATCTATTACGAAATTCTCTCTTACAGATGTTTAGTTGGAAGTTATAGAATTTTCTATGACACCTTCGAATTTTCCGTAAGTGTCGGAGTTATGCACAAAATTACAATATTCCCGGCGTGAAATTTTATCTCCCGCCCAGCCATATTGTCTGCTGTGACAATCTCTACACTGAGGGAAATCTCAGTAGTTGGGTTGACTAATGCGTCACAACTATTTATTTTTAGTAAACGCAAACAAAAATTTTGTTAGACTGACTAAAAAGAATAGTAATTCTAACTAAGTAAGACGACAAAATTTTTTTAGTAAAACTGACCCACTTCATTTAGTTAGAAGAACACAAATCTTTTATTTCCGTTTATTATAATTCGTGCGTGTATGAGACTTGTAAGTCTCTGGCTATAGTGAACTTTGCAAATTAATTATAGAGACTATTTAGATTATATATGCCTATTATGTGATACTGATCAAATAAAAAGGGTCAGATCTACAATTTTCATGGATATAGATAGACGAGGGACGCTAGGGGGTGAAACAGACGATAGTCAAGCGTGAAGTCGTCTGCACATAAATCGCGAGATCAGCTGTAAGCATGAAATTGGCTATATAAGTATCGAATCGCGCGTGATGGTGGTGGTTCTACAGGTTCTACAATAGCACGTAAGTAACGTCAATGAAATTAAGAAGAGGACGAAAGTTAATCTGATAACTTTTGAATGTTCATCGCTATGCGTACGTGCTAGCATCACGAACGGGCTATTGAATTCTATTTCTAACTATCGCAAAGTTTCGGAGATTGCGTTTTTTAAAGACGAGCGTATGAGGTTATGTTCATATAGTTGGCAATAGCTCGTTCATGACGTCAGCACGTACGCGTAGCAGTGAACGTTCACGATTCTATATGTGCTATTGTAGGACCACCATTTTAAAAGTATCAATCGCGATGAATTTGGACGTGACAAACGCTGAGTACGATGTAGAAGGTAAGTTTGTAATTTCCTTGTACTTTAAAATAATGAAAATTGCCGTTTTTTTGAGCACGTGGTGGCAAATTGAATATAGTGTTCTTTATATGTATCATGATTGCTATAATTTATAAATTTAAAAAAAATTGTCACAGGCGTCGCTGCAACAGAAATTGAATTTCACGAAAATTTCGTCCAAGAATGCCTTGAAAAGTGGGGCCTCAAGGAATGCATTCAAGCTTTTGAAGGTAAGCTGAGTGTAGGCAAACATGGAAAACTTTTACTCGAAGTTCCCAAATTTTACGACCCCAAATATAAAAAATCCTCAAATTTCACCAAATTACGTTTCCAAATGCGTACGCATGCGTAATTGTTGTTACTATTGAGAAAAGGAATTTGGTGAAATAAGGAAACGCTTCTGCTTTGGATTTCGTGAAATTTGGGAACTTCAAGTACAATTGAAACATGAATGCGATGTAAGAAATATTTGTTTTTTCCCAAAAAAAAAATAATATAATATTTGTAAATAGATGAAAAAATTAATGGCGAAATTCTACTCTGCATTTCCGATTCTGATGTATCTAAAATCATAAAGCCCATTGGACATCGTTATCAATTCTTTCTCAACCGGGACAAATTGGTTGAAACAATTAATGTATGTATTTCAAACTCTACTTTATAAATATTTAATTTCTAATCTAATTTAATTTTGAATGAATTGGAATGATTATACAATTGAATCCAAATTTTATAAAATTTTGTGATTATAAATTTTTATAACTAGTAATATATTATTTTGATCTTTTTGTATATAATGAGTACAAATTTTTTCGTATTTGTAGCATCCTGCGACAACAGATCTTGTTTTACCAGATTCCAGTAAGGCACAAGAACCTGGTTTGGTAAATTTTTTTTTCCAATGTCCTATTTTTTATTTATAATATATTTCATCTTTTCTTGTTTACAGCATTTGAAGAAGGTGTTGTCACAATCACGTCGCGGAAAGTATTTGTTGAATAAAAGATATTTAACCGCACAGGACGATAAAATTCTCTGTGAAATAATTGGTGAACATCTAATTAATCGTTATAGTACACGGTAAATCATAAATCAACTGATTTTTTTCAAAGAAAATATAAGAAGTCTCCAAAAAATTGTGTATTTCAGAGTCTCTCCTCAAGATTTCAGCTTCTGGGCGCTGCAAATACACGAACTTTACCCGAGTGAAGAAACTGACAAATGGTAGGGTGATGTAGACAGAAGTGGGCCACGTTTTTATTTCTGGTTGTAAAATGGTGAAAAATTAATTTTTTTTTTGTTTTTTTTTTTTAATCGCAAGAGTATCCCAAGACGCAACTTTCCATCATAGCAGATTTTTGAAATTAAGTTTTGAAGTGTTTTTCTTTTTTACTTGAAAAAAAAGTGTATTTTCCGTGTTTTCCGAAATTGTAGGGAGAAGTGGGCCACGCAAATTTTTATCTGAAAAAATGCTGCGATTTGCTACAAATTCTTGTCCTGGGGGTTTTCAAAGACGCTGATTACGAATCCGTTGTCAAATTTGCAAAATTCAAACATCGGTAGCAGCAGAAGCAACACGCTCCGATATTTTATTCATCTTTACTTGCTTTATGGCAGCAATCAATTTCTTATAATTAATCTTTTTTTTGGGGATTTCCTTCTTTTTTTTGGGAGGCATGATGGCTGAAATGATGAAAATAAGTAAATAAGACATTTGCATAATTAATAAAAACACTTTACTGTGCAAAGAACGGCATTACTCAAGTGGCCCATGTCTGTCCACAAATAGTGGCCCACTTCTATCTACAAGCGCTTTTTTTTGCATATGCATCCCACAAAAACACAATGTGAATAATGGGCAAAAATCACTTTGCATTTCGAAGATTATATATTCAACTAACATATTACATATTTACCTTAACTTTTCTCGTGAAAATGCGATGACAAATCGCGTGAAAGCGTACGAGGGTAAAAACTTTCTCGGCGAAATTCTCAGCACGTTTCTCTGTACAGTGCGAGAGTAGGTTTATAACCCCCGAATGCTTATGAAAAGTGAGCTCGCGTCAAAATACGATAAATGATGTGCGCAGTTTGACATAGATGTCACTAGTCTTACAGTTATTCGGGTGGCCCACTCCAACCTGTGGCCCACGTCTGTCCACAGCACCCTACGTATTTTGACTCGCGTTGTTCGGCAACCAACAACCAGAAAGAGAGCCACACCACGAACCCTCGGAGCACTCTCGAAAATGTAAATCTAGATTCTAACTATGTTTGATATTCCTTTTATGTAAACCTCGAGCCAATTCTATGAAGGATGTCAAACGGATCATAAAGATGTAAATTCCAAATGGAAGAGACGCTTTGAGGATGTATATTGTGAAGGAAGGAAGGACGTCACACATTCAAATCTCGTCAGTACTCCCGCCAGACGCCAGAGTCCGACAACTCTCGGGCTATGAACTTGCCGCCTCAGTCAACAGCTATGACACGGTGCCCCGCGCGTCTGACAAATTACATATTTCTGCGTCAGGGGACCTGGAAAACATAAGTGCGACAATAAGTTCTCTTGAATATCATGAACGAATTTTTGAGACACATTAGTGGATGCTCAGACATTCCGTGAGCTCATTCTTGACATTCAAAAGTGCAAGTGCAGGGTACTTTATAAGTTAGCTATATTGGTGACTAGCGACAGAACTTTGTCGAACTACGTCACTAGTCACATGACGTTAATAGCTATGGTGATTGGTCGGAATCAACCGAATATTCATGATGGCAGCTGGTTGACTTCCGACCACCTGTCAACGAGTTTCCGCCTTCTTCTTCGTTCCTCACTCTCTTTCTGGAAGTTCCATAGACGAGAAGTCTGTATCGTTCTTATTATTTCCAAGGATTTATTTGAGCCGAAGTGGCTTTAAGATTGCCGTTAATTTAAGGAATCGCATTCTTGTATTTATTATGGCCAAGGTACGACTTTCTTTTGTTCTGGCAAGCGCAGCAAAACGGCAGTATTGTTGATTTTAAAGAAATGGTTTTGGAGCCATTTTGCCGTGCTTGGCCATCTTTTGATACTCGATAATTTTGATCTTTTTCTTTTGTGCATTTCATTGTGATATTTATCGTGTTTTATGGAGAGTGCTCACAAATGTTCTGCGTATGAAGTGTTTTTGATATTCACACGTTTAATTTCGATCCTGCAGTGACGATAATTCGTATTCTTTTTTAAGCAACATTTGGCATGGTTGTAGCGTTACGTAACGTGCCTGCCAAATGTTCGCTCGTAGTAAATTTGCTTTCGAGTCCTTTCTTTTATTGAATTAACTCAATGATAACTTGATTACTTTTGAATCAACAAATTAAATATAATTTCTGAATTTGATAAATTCACTTCATTCTGTATTGCAAACTAGATTTCTTTTGTTGCTTTGTATCGCAAACTAATTTGATATTTTCGGGTTTTGATTGCGTAACGACGTAATTATGTAATCGTCATGTCGTGTGAATTCATTTTATAAATCATCAAATTTCTGATTATGTAACTTATTATTTTTTGATTCTTTTCTTTCTGTCAAATACACCTAATTGTTTCTCGTGGATAATTGTTGTCTCCAATTTATTCCGTTGTGCCCTTTACGCCCATGACCTTGAGAGCGAGCTAGCTATCTTGTTTTTAGGATTTTTAGGTGAACGAATAAATGTGGAATTCATCGTCATTTATTAGAAATGAATGACTGGCGCGTTATAAATTTGGATTCCGCCAATTAATTAATTAAATAAGATTGTCGAGACGTAGTTTCGCGACTCCGAGACAAGTCGCGTTACAATGTGCATCGGAGGATCTATCTTGTAAGAATAATGATAATTCTTGTCAGGAAGATCACATTGATGTTGATGAAGAAGCAATTCAAGATAGACATGAAATTTTGGCAATTCTTCACAGCCCAAACACGCCAAATGAAAAATCATTATTCTATACACACGCATTGAACATTGCATCAAAATTTCATGGTGACATGACTTTAAATCGTTCCCAAGCTGAAAACGCAATTCAAAACTTTAACAATTTTCTCAACAGTGACCCCGTAAATTCATTGAAATCTTTCATCTTAGAATCCACCGATAGATCTGTATACAATGAAGTTTTGCAGCGCTTTAATGATTTTCAATCTTGTTTTTCACGTATAAACACAGAATATAAATGTTTCAATGAGTTAACAGAGACCGGATGTTTAATTAAACCTGAGAAAATTACTTACAATTTTCGAGATGAACCGGCTGCAGGACAAACTGTACCAATAATGGTCGATAAAAAAACTTCGGGCTCTATTATACCTTTGCCTGTAATGTTGAAAAAATTTTTTGAATTGCCACATGTTTTGGAAGAAACGTTGAAGTACATGTCACTCTTGGAATCATCAAAAAATTCTGGAATTTCAAACATTATGCAAACCACGTTTTGGAAAAGTAAAACTGCAGAAAGTAATAGAATAGTTTTACCAGTATTTTTATATGAAGATGATTTTGAATGCGGGAATCCTTTAGGCTCTCACGCCACAATATATAAAATGTCAGGAATGTATTTGTCTCTACCATGTTTGCCTCCGCAATTTCGGTCAAAATTAGACAATATTTTCCTTGTTCAAATCGCACATGCCCAAGACATCGCCAATTGTCCTGATTATATTATTTATAATGATACTGTTAATATGTTGAATAATTTATCAACTGATGGCGTTGAAGTTGAAGTTGATAAAAAAATATACGTTATTTTTCAAGTTAGCATTAATGTTAGCAGACAATTTGGGATTAAATCGCATTCTAGGATTTAAAACTAATTTCAACAGTGACTTCTTTTGTAGATTGTGTAAAGCAACACTAGAAGAAACAAAGAAGCTGACTATACAAAATAATTCACTTTTAAGAGACCTAAATTCCTATGAACAAGATACTAATGGAAAACAAGTTCCAAAACAATCAGGAATCGTGAAAAAATGTGTTTGGAACAATGTTAAAGATTTTCATGTTGCCACTAATTTTTCAATAGATATAATGCACGATTTATTTGAAGGTGTTTGTCGTTACAATTTTGGATACATGTTACCTTATTTTATTAAGAAAAAATATTTCTCTCTTGAAACTTTGAACTTCCGAATTAAATATTTTCAGTATGGCCAAGATTGCAATCGACCAGTGCCAATAACTCAATCACATTTGACTAATAAATACGTTGTTATGTCAGCCTCGGAAATGAAACGATTAGTTTTGACAGCTTGTTTAATTTTTGGTGATTTGATTCCTCGTGGCGATGCTTTTTGGAAATTATACATTTTCATGAGAAGAATAACATTGTTATGTCTCAAATCAAGTATATCTCAGACTGACATTGATGAACTTAAAAAATTGATTCACGAACACCACGAATTGTTTCTTAAATTGACCGGCACTACACTGAAAGCGAAATATCATAATTTATTGCACTATCCTTTGGTAGCATCGATTGTTGGTCCATTAAGCCAATTGTCAACAATTCGATTTGAGGCGAAACATCGGCCCCTTAAACAAGGAGCCCAAACTTCTTGCAACAAAACTAATTTACCATACACAATAGCGTTAAAACATCAACTTCATTCATGCAAAATTTTCATCGAGAATATTGGATTCAAAAAGGAAATTGAGTATATTGAATTATCACCAAACCTTCAAAATCCAATAATTGAACTAAAAGACGATGTTCTTGACCATTTTTATCAAATTAAGAGTTTTGATTTCGGAAAATATACATACAAAATTGGTTCAGCTGTAAAATTATCCTCAGAGGAATTGCCAAAATATGGGAAAATCGTTAACGTTTTTCGAAAAAAAAGTGTTACTTCGTCAAACAAATCTGATTATGCTTTTTCAATGAAAATTTTTTCCTCTGTCGCTGCTGACGATCACTTACAAAGTTTTGAATTGCAAGAAACAAAAAGTTATCAGTTTTATACCTTCCAATCATTACAATTTTTGAAACCAAGGAATTTGGTTCTTATGAAAACTGGAAAATATTTCACGTACTATGACTGTGGTATGGACTAATTTCAACTTTAATAATTTTAATGTTTAATTTCTTATTGTAAGATATTGTATTTGTATGAAAATAAAAATGAACATTTAAATTTCATGAACTGCTTTTTAATCCCTTTTTTTCAAAAATATGTAAATAATGCGTTGAATCTAACCATTCACATTGATTAGTAGATTTAACATTTTTTAAAAGATTGCAATGATTATTTTAATTATGTACGTATAAAAAAATTTATTTATTAATTCCTACTAAATTGAAATAGTAAATTTGACAAATGCAATTAGTGAGTTCTACTAAAATATTTTGGTAACTTCGATAACTTAACGTTACGTGGGACTACATCAAAATAGTACCAGCTACTAATCGGTTTTGGTAGAATTGACTAAAAATTTTATCACCGCTACCCAGAAAACTTAGTCGTTCAGATTAAAGTGCTTTAGTTGTGTGGAATAGAAAATAATAGTTGTGACTCTCTTTTACTATAAAAAATGGGTAGCCATGACTAAACATTTCTCTCAGTGTATCAGATAGTATTCTTGCGAGGTCCCGACCACTTTGGACCCAAAATACGGATTTTTGCGTAATCTATTTCGAAATTCTCTCGTACAGATGTGTAGCTGAAAGATATAGAATTTTCTATGACACCTTCGAATTTTCCGTAAGTGTCGGAGTTATGCATAAATTATAATATTCCCGGCGTGAAATTTCAATTTATCTGTCATTTCCCGTACAGCCATATTGTCTACACCAATCAGATACCTCGATACATAAGAAACGCCCATTGGTGTAGCCACACAAATTTTAAAGTTCGTTTATGCAATGCCCTTAAACTCAATATACCTTTTCTTGCGCTTGAACCGACTTTCAAAAAATTTTTTACACTCATATTGATTCATCGAAGAAACATGCATTTTTAACGCAACACTTCTTCAGGCGTATAAGAAAGTTTACCTTTTTATAATTTATTTTTAATGTTTTACAATAAAAAGAAAGTCATTATGTGCTAAATCATTTCTTTTTTTTTTTTAATTACAAATCAATTCGAATTTTTCAGTCCTCAAAAAGTCTCTTTTTGCAGCGGATGTGTGAGAGCTCGCATTGTTTTAGAGAAGGATGATTCGTCTTCAAATTTTTTTTTCACTCTTTTTTATAAATATCTTATTTAAAAAAATGATTGTATACCATTCTTAATTTACCGTTGCTTTTTGGCCCGTTTTTAAATAGAAAAAAAAAGGAAACAATTTTCTTCTAACTGCTTTGAGCGAGAAAAACTTTTATTAGATTTGGCTCATCTTTAAAGA
>CAJFCP010025232.1:0-17383 GCA_904066005.1 Synergus itoensis
GTAGGGTTTTGGGAGTTAGAGAACTTAGGAGTTTTTGTCTCAATATTTATCCCCCTTAACCCTTCCATTAGGGCCTGGACGAGTCTAGCGTCAACATTTTGAAGAATTGCTGCCACATCCCTACGAAGCTGATTTAATTGCTCATTAAGAGCATTATTTAGATCACGCATACGAATGACCTCATCCTTTAATTGCTCTAAGTTCATCGCATTCAGCAACTCATTATGATCGTTCGCCATTTCGTTAGGTTTCTTTTTGTTATTTCCCGTTTTATTTATACTTTTACGACAATGCGATAGACCAGGCAGCAAGATACCAGGTTTAGACCGTGTTTGCGTCGGAGTCCGCGACGTCATTAAAATTCGAAACTTATTTCCCTCTCAACCTTGCCTTTCTATTTCAAAGTATTTAATATTTGACTCTAATTTTCTTTTATTTTAAACGGACAAAATTTTATTTGAAAAATCAAGTCACTAGTACGGGCGCCAAATGTAACCAAATTTTTTAGGTTTAGCTACATTGCGTGTCCTCGACAGGCATTTATTACGAAATTAAGAAAAAATAATGTTGAAATTTATTATGTAAAAGCAAGAGAGTTGAAATTACTTTAAATAAATTGATTAGAAATAAATTATTGATAGGCAGGAAGGATGAGGTTGAGAAGATACAAGTCAAATAATCAATGTCAGATATAATGTATAGTCAGGATAAACCGATAAAATCAATACACTCTTTCACACATCCATACACTGTAAACAAAAGACCACCGACAAGGTGAATTTAAATACAATAATAGCCCGAAGGAAGCATTAGACAACAATTTCAAATAATTCGAAAGATGAACGTTAAATTATTAAGTCATTAAAATAAATATTTCGAGTAATTCGCAAATATAAGACATTGAAATAGAAATGCGAGAAACGACGATAAATACTATAAATGATCAATTAAATTCGGACCAGACAAGCGAAGTGATATTGAACATAAAATTTAAACATAGCAAAACACACAAAAGAAGTCATCGAAATCAGACAATCGGACGAACGCACGAAGCAAAAATGATAAGATACCAAATCGACGCTAGGAAGGCGAGTATCTCGAGAGTTCGTAATGTTACAGATAGTCGAGCCACAAACAATCCGAAAATCAACGGAAATCTGCTTCCTAATTACGTTCCAGAGTTGTCGATCTCGTAATGCGTAGGACTCGATGAATGGCTTTGTCAAGTCTATTGCGTTTATGTCTCAAATCGATAAATTAAAAATAGAAATAATACAGTTAAAAACAGCAAATAATAGAAAAACCGCCACGCTGCAACAAAAAGCACACTCCGACCGATAAGAAACCAATCGCACAAACACCATATTATTTTTACTACGTAGAGCAGGATCATTTATCTCTTCCTTGCTTTGGAATCGACGAGACGTGACGGTTAAAATTAAATATGTTCTCCAGTCTAATTAATAAGTCCTAATGACGATCGTCTCATCGTCTCTTCAGCCGGTCTCTGAACTCCCCACTCCTATTACATAGATAATCACAATGATTGGTCTCTTATCTGCTATTCCATTTTCTCGGCTCATCTCTCTTTATTTTGCAGACGCTAAATATGAATCGATCGCCTCAATGCCATAGGTTATTAGTTACATGGATCCGAAACAGGGGCTGTTTGACCAAAATGTCAAAATTCCACCCCCTCCTACTCGGCAAGTTTTTGACCAATCTCGTTCAAATTTAGTATGGTTCACTTGAAATGAAATCCCCCATATCCTTAATCTAATAAATATAAAACTAGCTGTCAAGCTGTATCAACTTTTGTGCTCATTCAATGAGTACTTTGCTTCCTGTAAGCAAATATTATTTGCTTCCTCATAGAGGAAGCATTAATTATTTACTTTTCTTTACATCAGCATTAAATTTTAATTATTTGAGAAGTTATATTTGAAAAACTCTGTTTCGAAAAATACAATAAAGCATAACTTTCTTATTTTTGAATGAAATGGATTAATCTTATAGGTCAATCGATTCATCTGGACACAAGGAATCTTCATTTCCCTAACACCAGCTTCAAATTTGTATTATTTGAGAAATTATAGTTGAAAAACTGAATTTTTAAAAAATAATTTTTTATAACTTTCTTATTTCTCAATGAAATGCATTAATGATATAGGTCAATCAATTCATATCGACACAAGGAATATTTCTTTTCCTTACGTCAGGTCAAAATTTTGATTATTTAAAAAGTTATAGTTGAAAATTAATTTTTGAAAATACAATTAACCGTAACATCCTTATTTTTTAATGAAATGCATTAATCATACAGGTCAATCGATTCGTCTCGATGAAAGGAATCTTCATTTTCCTTTCAATAACTTTAAATATTGAATATTTGAGAAGTTATAGTGAAAAAATAAATTTTACGAAAATTATAAAAGTACACGAAACTTGTAAAATTAAATATTTTGGTAAACCATTGTAAAAAAATTAAACTTGGTAAATAGTGGAATAAATATGCCAAATTTCATCAATTTATCTATACGCGTTCTAAAGATATTGCAGGATCGTTAAAAGCGTGACATACATACATACACACACACACATACATACATACATCCGGACAATTTTTCAGGACATCATATTAGATATATATTCCACTTAAAATATGTTCAAAAAAACCTTTTTTTAGAAACTAGATTTTTGTCACCACTACAAAGCTTCCTCTATGAGGAAGCAAAATTAAAAACCATCAGACTAAACTTCAGCAACTTTAACCCAATATTATGTCAGAGAATGTGTTTACATTTTTTCCATAATAAAAAAAAATTTTCAATTTTTTGCACTATTCTGTTAGAGAATGTTTAGAATGGGCGAGCGGTACTCTAAATGCGTAATTTCGTTTCAATAATGCGTGAAGCCCCCGTTAGGAACACGGTTGATACGGCCCTAACTTTTGACCGCATATCGATTCTGAAATCGATTCACAGCAACTTCAGAGCATGCCCGAAAAAGCCGTAGAATCGGGGTTTGGGTGTAAATATTTACGCTTTGCGGTGAATATAAATATGTTACTTTTAATTGATCAGGATAATTGAAAAACTTGACCGGGAAATGATCGGAAATTTAAAATTGTCTTTCGAATTGTCGCTCTGGAAATCCATACCTTAAAGTCCATTAACAACCTTTGCACTTTAAAAAATATTTAAATCCTATGAAACCATTGAAATTCCTTTAAAATCTAGTGAAATCTGTAATATACAATAAAAGTTCATTTAAAAAATTATTTGCAATTTACGAGAATTTTGAAATCCCTTAAAATTCGCAGAAATCTTCAAACAGTAAATCTGTACAAATTCTACTTTGAATTCCTTACGCAAAAATTCAGCAAAAAATCTGCACTGAATTTCTTGTAAAGAAATTCTGTACAATTTTTTCGTAAATTCTGCAGCTTTTTATACTTGGATAATGAAGTTAAAGAGGTTTAACGATGTTTAAAATAATTTTGAAGTAATTTTAAAACATTTTTATGAAGTTCAGGCTATTATTAATGATATGAAATTCTATTATAGAGTTTGATAGGATTTTAAAGGAATTTTAAAGGAATATCCTAAAACATTCAAAAGTGTTTCAAAATTTTTAAGTAATTTAAAAATACAAAAAATATATTTAAATTATATTATATATAATCTGGTAAATCTCTAATTCTTTTAAATCTTGAGAATATTTTAAAGTCTCCTAAAATTTGTTTAAATATTGTAAAATTCGATGAAATCCACTAAAAACGGTCGAAATCCCTTCAATTAAATTTTCTGAAATCTCCTAAAATTTTCAAAAATATTTTGAAATCGTTTGAAAACACATGAAAGTGGTTAAAATATTTCTGAACTCATTTTATATCCTTAAAATTATAAACTCACTTCGAACCTAACCATTTATGGAAGTTATTTATTATGATGAATTATTTTTAATGTTAAAATGAAATTATTGAAGATTTAGTATGTACCATTCTGTATGATTATATTAATTTCTCTATGATTTTAATGATAGAAAATTTTATCGATTGATTGCGTTGAAACTCTACGCACTCTCTTTACAACTAATGTTGATTTGCGTGTCACATCTAGAGGAAATCTTGGATTGCAATATATTTACTATGTACACTAATTGGACGATAACTTAAGCCCTTTAGACGTAGTGCACAAGAGTCGACGAACATTTGAAGCATACGTTTTAAGCGGTACAGCTTAAGTCCATCCTTCAAAGTCTTACATCCATGAATAGTTAAGTGCATACAACAATCCCGTTTACAGTGTTTGTGGAATTTCTAAGTAAATTGGAGAAATCTTCATTCTGGCCCTCGTACAAACCGAATACTGACAGACAACGTTAATCAAATAAATATTATTGGAAGTACACTGAAAAACGACCATATGTCAAAGAAATGTTTTCGTGAATAGAACATTCTAATATCGATTAAATAAGATGCAATTGTTTAATCAACTAACCATAAGAAATAAACTTCTGAAGTTCTTGATAAGGAGTCATGCATAAATGTGACAGCATTTAGGAGTGACGAGGGAGAGGAAAAATGTTATGATCACAATACCAGATTTCTAAATATTTGAAAGAATTTTGAGGGATTTTGAGGTATCCATGCTGGAAGTAAAGAGATAGAAACAGATCGAAATTTGCAGATAGAAAGAGTTAGAACATTTCTATCTCTTTCAAGTAGCCGATTTGCATCCCCAAAAAACTATCTCTTTCTATCCACTACCGTATCTCAGTGTCCAGTGATATCCGTGTCTTTCTTTCTCTCAGTCTATCTCTACGCAGAAAAAATTTTCATTTCTTTCTATCCTTAAATCTATCTCCTTTGCCAGAAATTATTATCTCTTTTTATCCCTACGGTTATCTCTCTCTTCTTAACTCATTAATTTTAATATTTTAAAAACGCATAAAAAATAAATACAATATTTTCTACATAAATATTATTCTAATCTTACCACTAACGCATAATAACACTGAAAAATCTGCATCTACAGGGACACAAACCCGCGCGCATCGAGCTCTAACCCAATATTTTTCTTATGTTTATCAAACTCTATGATTTTCAATCTTTTTGTCAGTCGTCAAAATCACTAACTTCTTTCTTTTAATCTCCTCATTTCTAACCCAGCCTCTAAATCTATCACTCGTCTATTCCTCTATAATCCGCTATTTTCTATCTTATAGATGTATGTTATTCATTGATTCAGGAGTGAATTGGGGGAATACACACTACCCGTCAGAATTTATGAGAACACCTGTTTTACGATTATATTTTAAGTTCTTTTAATTACACAAAAAATATTACATTTTTTCTTTTAAGTAAGTTAAAAACTATCAAGATTGTACTTAAAAGTAACCCATTAATCATTTTGTCTATTTTTAGTATCAACGTTTTATAAAAATAGCAATATCTTTTACAATATATAACATTTTAAACTTGGGCTCATTTTAGTGGCAAATTTTTTTATAATCTGCCAAACTTATTGGTATAATTGAAAAATTATTACCTTGCATTGTGCGAGGACTTAAAGTTGGCGCATAAAAGCTTGGACATATTTGAATATTTTTCCTGTTGAGATAAATATTTTTATATAATAAAAGAAATAACTAATCATGAAGTTTCTGCAAAAATATATTAAAATTTACATTTTAGATTTAAATTTTTTGAGCAACCCCTGCTTTTAATGGGTTAAAATAGTTCAATTATAACCAAACATTCATGTTTTAAAAAATATTTTTAGTCACTCTTATTAATAAAAATAAGTAACCGCCGTTGTAGTGAAAATATTGTAAAAATGAAATTGTATACTGATACAACAACTTACAAGAAGGCTCGAAACCACCTCTGAAGTTTTTTTTTTCACTATGTTTGTTTTATTGTGATATTTTACTAAAATATAATTTCTGACAATTTAAAACAATGGAAATTATTAAATTCAGTGTAATATGCGTACCGTAAATAGAAATTAAAAGTAATAGAACAAGAGATCTCATGGTCTCTTGTTCGATAAATACTGTAGAGCGTAGAAGGTGTTGTAAACACATCATATAAGTTTCTTTTCAAGTTTTTACTTCACAAATATGATTGAGGGAGTTAAGTAATTTTTTAAAATTTCTTATAATTAAATTCATAAAATAATTTATTATTATTTTCTATTTCATTGAGAAATATACTTATAATGTATATTGTTTATTCCATTCGCACAAACTATTCACAATAATAATAAACGTAATAAATAAAGTAAATTATTTTATTGTATTATATTATAAATATATTGTTGTTTATTAATGTTTATATTGTTTTTTATATAAGGTTTATTGACTATTACACTCATTCTTGTGCAAACACTTTTTTACATAAAAAAAATTACACATAGATCTTACACAAAAATTTTAGACATGAAACATCTTCGTCAAATATGCAAATTTTATTTTTTTTTTACTGTTTAATAGTAATAGTTGAATTTAATATTAACTGAAAGTGACTTACTTTGACAACGAGTCAAGTTTTTTAAATGGTTGGCTTGTTATTAATTTACATAACTTGCAATTATCTTTTAATGTTTAGACTATGACATTAATTATAAGTAGCGCTCATCCTCCTGCATTATAAGCATTATAGGCATTAAAGTGTTTTGTAGAAAACTTACTTTTTTGATAAAAGGAGGTGCATAGATATATTTAGATATACTTTATTTATATATAAAATATTTTTAAAGCTCTGGTTACCATGAAATTTTTAATATTTTTATAGTATTCACGATGAGAGTCAATCCCTTAAATGTAATCAGTTTATTGCTGGCGTACTTTCAAACATTGGAATTGCCGATTAATAATACAACTACTTATCAATAATCAGTTAGCAGAGAGAATAAAAAATATTTTATTGGATTCTATGTCGGAATTCAATGATGTGGAGATGATTTCCGAAGAATCTTTAGATTTTCAGGAGGAATATAAAGATCATGATGCGAAAATTATAGAGGTCGAAGTAATGCATCATTTTCCTCCTCCTTTAGAATTTCCAACGAACCAGTGTAAAGAAGATAGAGAAGACTTATCCTTTGATTATAAAGAAAGAGCAGTAAATTATTTGGAGAAGTGGAAAAACAAAACACTTAAGTCTTGATACTGTGAAAAGTAAATTCAGAATATGTTACATTATGCACCGAGGGAGTACAGTGGGCAAGGTACGCACTGTGTGAAGTAGGCATCACACAGTGCCTACCGTGCCCACTGTAAACTCCCAAGGCGCATATACTACTTTTTTCCACATCACGCGGAAAGTGCGTTAACAAAATACTATTGATATTGTCTTAAATATGAGGCGGTAGGATTTGTATTTAGCGCTTAAATGACGAGAAATAGACTTTGTATGAATGGTATGACAGATGGAAAATCAATACTCATCAACGCTTGATTGAAAAGAGTGGGGAGCCCACCAAACTGGCTAAGTAAGCGAGTGTTAGACGATAGTCATTAGCTCTTGATACTCGTGAGAGATAGAATATATTAAAAGTAGCCGTCACGTTCTCGCTATAACCAGAGCCAAGAAGAGGTAGGAAAATCCCGCTAAATTTCTACGAAATTTATTGAAGTGTTGGTGATTATTGTTTTTCTTATCGTTCCGCGTGTGTGTTTTTCGTTTCAGCGTGGCGGTTTGTGTTTTTTTAATGAATAAACGGAGCAATTTTATGATTTGGGCTCGTTTATTCGCACAACTAAGATTTCGCTTATCGTTTGGATTTTACCAATGATGATTTTATGGCTGATTACGATAGTTGGGCGAATGGAGTTGTGTTTTGATTGATTTGGCTAATTACATAACGCAAGGAAGACGAATTCCGAGAGATTCATGGTTTCGAGGTTTTTTTACCTATGGTACAACTTTTGTCTTCTGAGCTTTTATCATCTGCATTCTTTTGGCTAAAATCGAGGATTCGCCTTGGCAACTCCGACACTGCAACTCCTCCGCATCCGCTACTTGTTTCTCTTCGAACCTGTAAGTCCTATCGAATCATAATAATATAAATCATCATTGTGGGGATGATTTCTTATTGTGCCTTATCGCGGTTTCGTTTTAGATTTTATGTACCGTTTGGGGATAATCAAATAGTCATATATTTTTATGATGTGTGTGTTTTAGCGTTAAATTAATGATCAGGGTGTGATAGATGAGTTAGTGTATGACTAGTATTTTTTGACCATTGAACTCGAGTAGATTAACGTATTTTTGTATTGACTTCTCTAAATTATGTATTTCGCTTTTGATCAATTTAACATTTAAATCCCAGAGGTTCGTTACTTTTAGGATTCGCATCTCGCATTGTCTGATTCAATCGACCGTTATTTTTGTGACGTTCTTGTTTATATGAGTTCAAGTAATGACTTATTATTTATTCTCGCAAGGTCCATGGAATGTTTGGTAATTTTGTATATACGGTATTGTTTATAAGTTAGAAATAAATATACTTGTATTTGCTTGTACCATGCATAACTCTCTTTCAGCTAACCCAGTCTCAATAATTACGATTATTTGTAATATTCAATATGTATCACTTTTGATTGATTTCTCATTTAATTTGTTATTTTAATTTCCTTTTTTTACCGGGTAAAACTTATGATCGCAAAAATCTAATCTGGCTACTAGAATCTTTAACTTTCGGGTTCAATCATATTCATACTCGTCGGAGATACGCAAATATATCAATGACTTTAAAAAGCCTGTTACAAATAACATTTAATTTCTTACGAAAAATATTTTGTAAGACAGAGTACGAGACTCAACTAATCGAGCACTTGATGCCAACTTTATTGTTTACGGCATATTCCTAAGTATGGATTGCAATCTCATCTCAGTACGTAACTCACTCCAAGACTAAGTTGAGTTGAAACTCAGCAGTTTATGCAATTTTTTGGAATAAAAATGTTTATGAATGGCTAAACTAGGAATAACATTTTTTTAAGTCAAGGATGGTTTCATAAATACTTTGAAAAAGTTTTTATTATTTTGTTTTATTACAAAATTTTAGAGGTTAACAAATAACTACTCATACAATTTTTGGTATGATTAAATTACACTTTGAACAATATTTTTGGATTGCTAGCTATTTATGTCAGCAATAAAACTAAAATTACCTTAAAAGAGTACGGTAACACAGAATCAATATACTTTAGGATATAAAAATATGTTAAAGCATATAGTTTTAGACTTTTCAAGACAAACAACACATCATATGAGTACTTATTCTATCTATCATTTTTCTTATAAAATTTTTATATTACAATACATTTCAAAACTCCTACTAGGATTTTAATCCATCAATATATCTATTAGTAGTCAAAAATGTAATTTTTATAAAAATACTTAAACGCACTCAATAAACTTTGAAATTACTGAAATATTATAAAGCTTTTTTGGAATAGAAAATTATTTATACTTGCTGCTATTGATAGTGAACACTTTTCATTTATGTTAATAATGCAAACTAAGAATAACAGCGGAATTACAAACACGTGTTGTTGTCTTTCATAACCTGCAACTCGGACAAATTCACAAAACACGACTCAGTTAAGTCTATGACTAAGTAACCAAGATGCGCTCACGCTTAGAAATAACCTCGCCTTAAGATGGCACATATAAAGAAAAAATTGGTCGAATTTGTGAATATACATTGCAAAATTTTAAATCTGCCGTTGATGCCGGTCTCATCGTTCATAATCAAGATTTACGTCGTTTGGAATTACATCAGTGCTTGACAGTAATGCGTTACTTACAACGCGTTACCAGAAAAGTTACTTTTTTTAGTAACGGTAACGGTAACGCGTTATTTTTTTTAAAAAGTAACGGTAACGGTAACCCGTTACAATTTTTTGGTAACGGTAATGCTAAGTAACGCACGTTACCGAACGTTATTTTATAAAAATTTGAATGCTGAGTATTAGATTAAATATTCACATATCAAGAAAACTAATCAAATGGTGTGCTTTCTTTACAGTAACTCTACTGCTCTGCATGATGCAATGTTATTTATGTATCTATGTATATATATACCAGGTGTGTAAATATGAAACCGGAATTTGCCAATAGATGGCTCTACCTGTCTATGTAGTTACCGACAAACCGCGACAGTGGCCCCATCTTGTTGTTCACATCTCTGACAAAGATTTTTGACTCACAACAATACAAGTTTCATACAATAGTATAGTTCGTAATAGCGTTAAACATGTCGAGTTTTGTGCCTACAAATTACGATTTGCGGACATCATTGATTTTCTGTTACCATCTGAAGAAAACTGCTGCAGAATCGCATCGAATGCTTGTCGAAGCTTACGGTGAGCATGCTCTTGGTAAGTCACAGTGCTTTGAGTGGTTTAAAAAATTCAAAAGTGGTAATTTTTATGTGACGAATGAAGATCTTGGAAAATCACCGAAAAAGTGCGTTTTGTGGGATCAGAAGGATGTTATCTACTATGAGCTGCTAAAACCTGGTGAAACTGTCAACACGAATCGCTACCAACAGCAAATGATCGATTTGAATCGAGCATTGCAAGAAAGACGACCGGATTATCGAAGAAGGCAGCACAAAGTGATTTTTCTTCACGATAATGCCCCATCCATAGCCCCATCACACACAGCGAAACGGGTCAGGGAAACGATTGAGGCATTTAGTTGGGAAATACTTGCGCATGCGGCTTACTCACCAGACATGGCTCCGTCCGATTACTACCTATTTGCATCGATGGGACACGCACTTGCTGAGCAGCGCTTCACTTCTTACGAAAATGTACGAAAGTGGCTCGATGACTGGTTTGCCTCGAAAGAGCAACAGTTTTTTTGGCGTGGCATCCAGGTGGGAAAAATGTATAACTAGCGATGGAGCATACTTTGAATAAAATATTCTTTATCATTTTTATACAATAAAAGTGTATTTTTTATACAAAAATTCCGGTTTCATATTTACACACCTGGTATATCGTTCTGCAATCTCCTACTCAGTACCGGTGTACCAAGAAAATAATTTTTCTCCA
The DNA here is from genome assembly GCA_904066005.1 of Synergus itoensis. Taxonomy (NCBI): domain Eukaryota; kingdom Metazoa; phylum Arthropoda; class Insecta; order Hymenoptera; family Cynipidae; genus Synergus; species Synergus itoensis. The sequence continues at coordinate 11,077 of CAJFCP010025232.1, forward strand.
TTAAAATGCGTCATGAAAAATTATAGAAAAATTCAAATAAAATTCAAATATAAGAAACAAAAACATATAAAAAACTTAAAAAGGGACAAGAAATATAAAACATATAAATATAAATACTCAAAATATTTATTGATTCTGAAAATAATCACATTTCTAATTAAAATATTTATTTATAAAATATTTATACTGTTACGTGATCGTAACCAATCAATAAATGTAAAAACCTAATGTTTCAAACATATGTAAGAGTCGACGCGAGAGAAACAAACGAACAAACCTCCCTCGTTTCAGACACATTTAGGGGTCAAGTTACATATGACCCATGTACCCTCGCTCCCTATCTTGAAAGAGGACGAAACGGGAGGACCAACCGAGGAACCACGTTTCAGTAGTTCCAAAAGTTACCAGGAATGTAAAACGGATATAAATAGGACACGAAAACCAGGAAGCACCAGTCTAAAAAAGTCAGTCTAATCATCAGTCTAATCAGAGTCTTATCATAGACAGAGTCGGTCTAATTCGCGGTTCTTAACCGAGTCTACTCCAGTCTAAGTCTAAGTTTTGAGCCTTGAATCGCCGGTAGCCAGTCTCGCAGTTATAATCAGTCTTCAGTCTTAGTCCAGTCTTATCATAAGTCTTCTCGCGGTTACAGTCTTCTAGCCAGTAATCAGCCAATATCTGAAGACAGACTCCGGACTTATCCGACAGGTCCGTCAACCTCCCGAGTAACATTTCGGTACCAGTTGAAGTTCCGAGTTATAGTTTGGTGTTCGTGTTCAACATCCCAATTGGACCCCTAGTCAAGGTCCCCGACACATCTGGAAAGGCGGCTAGACTACCTAGGAGAACCTTGGAAGCTGCAACCCATCAATACTAAGCAGGGAACATCTATTCTTAAAAACAAGTAAGTTCCCACTAGTTCGATCTTCTACATTTCCCACGTCAAAATAGATACGGTACATCTAATCTGAAACGTTCCTTAGAGAACGGCGTCAGATATCCAGGAGTTATTCTCGCTGTCCCCCCCCTCTCTCTCTCTCATTCTCTCTCTCTCTCTCTCTTACTCTTACACGTAAATCGTGAAAATTGTAATTACTAAATAAAGATTATTGTGTGAAATATGTGTCTAAATTCTTTGGCTTGATCTCGTCTCTAGTTCATTAACGTGAACTTAAAACGAGGAACTGTTAGGGTAATTATGTGTGTTATTCCCTGGTCATCGAATTTTTCGAAAAATGGTATTTTTTCCAAAGAATATGAGAATAAAATATTCACAGAGTCTTTCCAGCTTTCTACAAATGATTGGTACTGCGTGGGTGTGTTTCAAGGGGTGTTAGAATGATAATCTACAGTCTGAGGATAACATAAAAAAATCATTGGAATAATGACCGACTTATACGAAAAATGGTCTTTTTTCTAAAGAATAAAATCGCAAAATATTCACAGAGTCTTTCCAGCTTTGGACAAATGATTGGTACTGCGTGGGTGTGTTGAGGAGGTATTAGAATGACAATCTATAGTTTGAGGATAACATAAAAAAATCATTGGAGTAATGCCATTGAATTTTTCGAAAAATGGTCCCTTTTACAAAGAATAAGGGAACAAAATATTCACAGAGTCTTTACATCTGTGCATAAATGATTGGTACTTCGTGAGTGTATTTGAGGGGGTGTTAGAATGATTATCTATAGTTTGAGGATAACATAAAAAAATTGTGGGAGTGATGGCATCGAATTTTTCGAAAAATGGTCCTTTTTCCAAAGATTAAGGGAACAAAATTTTTACAGTCTTCACAGCTATGCATAAATGATTGGTACTGCGTGGGTGTGTTTGAGGGGGTGTTAGAATGACAATCTATGGTTTCATGATAACATAAAAAAATCACGGGAGTAATGACATCGAATTTTTCGAAAATTGGTCCTTTTTCTAAAGAATAAGAGAACAAAATATTCACAGAGTCTTCACAGCTGTGCAAAAATGATGGGTACTGCGTGGGTGCGTTTGAGGGAGTGTTAGAATGACTATATATGGTTTGAGGATAACATAAAAAAATCATGGGAGTAATGACATCGAATTTTTCGAAAAATGGTCCATTTTCCAAAGAATAATAGAACAAAATAATCACAGAGTCTTTCCAGCTGTACATAAATGATTGGTACTGCGTGGGTGTGTTTGAGGGGGTGTTCCAATGACAATCTATGGTTTGAGGATAACAAAAAAATCATTGGAGTAATGACGTGGGTGGTGTACTGCGTGGGTGGTGTGTTTCAGGAGGTGTTAGTGTTACAAACCAAAGAAAAAATCAAAAAAAAAATTACAAGTTTGGGTAAGAGAAGTATTCTTTTTTGATAGTCCTTGATATGTCGGAGGAATCACAGAAAAGATAGAGACAGAAATTATAGTATTGCAACACCCACCTCTAAAGTTGCACTTTATGTGCCCCTAAGTTATGTGTATTAAAGCTTAGTAACGTCATCGTAGATAATGTACTTTCATTACGCACGCTGACGTCACATGTGTGTGTAAAGTATGCCTTTACGCACAGGTGACAATTTTACACATTTTTCGCAAATTGGTGACTTTAATCCCAACCAGATAACTCTGGTAAGCAATTAACCTAAGGTACACAATTTATTATATTAATTTATTGTACATTTTACTTCCTTAATTGATTTATTATGTATAAACTGAATGCAACATAACCAATACCTATTTAATACATTTCTGAATACGCGTCCAGTATTTCCAACGAGCGCCGTCTATAGATAAGGTTAAGTGATACATTTTTTATTGTAATCCTAGTCAAGGATTCAACTATTTTGAGCCAGGGTGACCAATTACTCGGAGAAAAAATCCCAATCAAGCGCTTCAAAAATCACTAAAATTCACTAAAGGCGAAAAGCTGAAAATTCACTACATTTTCACTAGATTTTCCTAGTTATTTCACAAGATTTTTGTACCCTTTACGTCTTTTTGTACTCCTTGCTGCAGCGAAATTGTTGTGATGACCTTTTTTTAAAGGGGTTTTTCAAAAATTGTGAGGTGTTCAGCTGGTACGAAAAGGAATTCCCAAAGATCTCAAAGTTCACTAAATTTTTCATTAAATACTGTGAAAAATCACCAAATTGTAACTTTTCACAATCACTTATGAAAATTCCCAAGACGCGTTTGAAATTCACTAGATTTGTGACAAATTCACTAAATTGGTCACCCTGTTTTGAGCTAATATTAGTATTTCGATCGGTAACGTCGAAATCTATACATACATATTACCAAGCCCTCGTTTGGACAGGTTTGGAGCAAGCATGTTTGGAGCAGTAAGGTATAGACTATAGGCTATAGGTCCAGAGTCATGAGTCACATCAAGTCATATGTCGCATAACATAACGCATAAGTCGCATAACTCCTTCAGTTTTGCCTTCAGTTGACCAGCTGTTTCAATAAGTGACAGGTTTGTTTTTAGAGGAGTGATCGTTTTTATCGCTATATCGCAAAAAATGGATTCTGAAAAAGAATACGAATTTATGAGTGAAGAACAGTGTACTCCATCAGAAATTGTAAACGATGCCAAAACTGCGTCGGAAAACTTATTACCAAACAAGTCGAAGAAAATTTACATGTCCGTTTACGATCGATTTATGCAGTGGAAAGGAGAGAAAAAAGCATCATCACTATCCGAAAATGTATTGATGGCTAATTTCAGTGAACTCTCCAAAACAATAAAACCATCTTCCTTTTAGTCTACGTTCTCTATGTTGAGGAGTACACTGAAAAGTAAGGAAAATGGCAACATTGAGACTTATTTCAAGTTATGTGCTTTTCTCAAAAATCAATCGAAAGGATATAAACCTAAAAAATCTAAGATTTTATCCTCTGAAGACATTCAGAAATTTCTCAACGAAGCTCCAGACACTCAATATTTGGCAACGAAGGTAAATATTCTACATTTTAAAATACATAGTTCAAACTTTTGTTGTAAAATTATTATTCATTTCTAAAAATAACCTCTAAAATCTTTTTCAAGTTTTATAATCATTTAGAATCTCAAAATTATCATAATTCATAATTTTTGAAGTAGTTTTTACAACCTTAAAAAATTTTGACTTTGAAAAATTCTTTTTACGTTAATTAAAACTATATTAAATGCTTTATAGTTCTAATTACGATCTTTTAACCTAAAACTGATTTCACCGAATATGACGATATTATCTTAAAATTAATAATAGGAGTTTTACAAAAAATGTTTATTATTTACAGGCTGCTTTGATGCTCGGAGTAACTGGTGCTTGTAGAAGAGAAGAGTTGTACAATTTTCTTGATGTAGAAATTCGAGAAATATTCACAGAGTCTTTATTTCTTATCAGAAGTGATAGATAGTGTCTGGGTGTGTTTACGGAGATGTTGAGATAGGAACCCATAGCCTGAAGTCGACAAAAAAAAAATCATCCGGGCACAGAGTTCAATTTTTTCGATAAGTGATGATGTCCCTGATGGAGAAGATCGAGAAATATTTACAGACTCTTTATTTCTTATCGGAAATAATTGGTACCGCCTGGGTGTTTTTATAGGGGTGTTATGATAAGAACCCATAGCTTCAAGTATACAAAAAAAATCATCCTGACGCAGAGTTAAATTATTTCGGAAAATGATAATTTTCCAAAAGGAGAAAATCGAGAAATATTTACAGACTCCTTATTTCTTATCAAAAATGATTGTCACTGCCTGGGTATGTTTAAGGGGGTGTTGTGACAAGAATCCATAGCCTTAAGATAAAAAAAAAAACATCCTGGCGCAGAGTTTAATTTTTTCGAAAAATTATCATTTTCTTGATGGAGAAGATCGAAAAATATTCACAGAGTCTTTACTTCTTATCAGAAATGATTGGTACTGTTTGGGTGTGTTCATGGGGGTGTTTTTATTACAACACATAGCCTGAAGTGTACAAAAAAAATCCTCGTGGCACAGAGTTCAATTTTTTAGAAAAATGATCATTTTCTTGATGGAGAAGGTCGAAAAATATTCACAGAATCTTTATTTCTTATCAGAAGTGATTGGTATTGTCTGGGTGTATTTATGAGGATGTTGTGATAAGAACCCATAGCCTGAAGTCTACCAGAAAAATGGTCCGGGCACAGAGTTCAATTTTTTCGCAAATTGATGATTTTCCTGATGGAGAAGATCGAAAAATATTCACAGAGTCTTTACTTCTTATCAGAAATGATTGGTAAGGCCTGGGTGTATTTAACGGTGTGTTGTGATTACAACTCGTATCCTTAAGTCTACAAAAAAAAATCGTCCTGGCACAGACTTCAATTTTTTCGAAAAATGATCATTTACATAAATAAGAAGACACGAACATTATTCACAGAGTTTTTGCATATTATCAAAAATGATTTGTGATGTCTTCCATTTATTCGAATAATGGTATTTTTTTCATAAAATCAGATAGAAATATATTTGCAGAGTCTTTCCAGCTTTCTAGAATTGATTTGTAATGCGTTGATGGGTTTGGTGGAGTGTTAGGGTTAAATTATATAGCCAAAGGTTCCTCTGAAAAAATCATCAACACAATAACTTTCCATTTTGTGGAAATAGCTTTTTTTCTAATTACTAATTTGGAAAATCTTTACCAAATGTTCTTTAGCTATATGTAAATTTTTAAATTTTTTTTATCTATTTTATCAGTCATTATTTTCCATTGAACGTATTTTTCTTCTATTGTTTTCTTTTTTATATATGTTTTTTATATAATATTCATTTGTTAAGTTTTTTAAATAATTTATTATAAATTATTAAGTATTATTACTCCTACTTATGTTTCAATGCTTTTTCTATTTTGAATATGGCGCCAGAAGTCCATTTAAATCGATTGATTGATCGATCGAGATATCAGGCGGCGCTGATTGTATTGGTTGTGTAGGGAATAGCCACACAGTGACTATATTCTCCCTACTACGACCATCATCGTCATAGCATAGCTCAGCGGTTGCGTACTGCACTGAGAAGCTAGGCGATCCGGGTTCGATTCTCGGCAAAGGAAAATTCTCTCCTTGTGTATAAGGCAGGGTCCGTCCACATTGCCTTACTGATGAGTCCAGTGGCGGACCCGGGACGATACATAGAAGAGTAAAGATATAGATGGCCGAATGCCATCTCAAGTAGTGAAATACTTATTTCCTACAGTTGTGTTCACTTTTTTTCGGAAAGTTTAAAGTTTGTTATTTTAGTGTTTTAGTAATATTTATGGCGAGTGTTGATGCTTCTGAGGGACTTTCCCACTCAAATATGGATTTTATCTTCCTGGAGG
>CAJFCP010025244.1:0-12226 GCA_904066005.1 Synergus itoensis
TTTTTTTTTTTCGAGCAGGGGTCAAACAATTGGGTTACTCAATCAGTCACTTATCGCTCTTACGGATGTATATATTGTGGATTAATAATTCTAGTACTAGTTAACTAATTAATGCGTTAAAATCCGTAACATCTCTCGTAGAATCGATTGCAAGAAACCGCAACCTTCTATCTCATCGGGAAGGGGTAGAATAATTGGGTTACTCAATCAGTCAGTAATCGCTCTTGCGGGTGTATATGTTGTGGATTCGGACTCTAACCTTAAAAGATGATTCCAAGCATTTCAGCGTTTGAATTTCAGAGGATTATCTTGTTTTAACTAAATGAAGATGTTTGTCACGAGATGGTTAATTTATAACACGAGCCCGAACGCGCGCTCTAGCGCGCGGAAATGATTTTTATTTTTTTTTAAATTTTCCCGCGTCACCTGTATTGACCAATAAGGAATCAGTCCACGCATTTCGAGATATTTCGATATTCGATGTGTATGATCTTTTTAGAATAGGATAGCCGATACCTGCATGGTTGCCGTTCTTGAACGGAAAACACCCTTGAGCGCGGAAATCGCTTTTGGTAGGGTGCGGATAGGAGGTTGTAGGGTTTCAATGGCATCCAAGGGTGATTATGCACTACTGAGGGTAAAGTGGTAGATGCACAAGGGTGATCCGTTAGGCACTTGTGGTATGAGTTGAGCTCGGTAGAATGGAAGTATCCTACTCAAAAGAGCATATAAGGTCAAATACTCTTCCCGCATCTAATTTTTGTCAGCAGTTATTTTTCAATATAAAATTTAAAAGATCAGATTAAGAATTCATTATTTTAATTTTTCGGTGATCTGTATAAAAATAGCTACCAGATTTGGCCTCATTAAAAAGGGGCGTTTCTAGCTATTTTTATTTGGTCAAAATTCCTAATGGATCGCTGACTGGGTGCTGGACGGTCTATTTTTAATCGAAGTTATTTCTAAATGACATTAAGATATCTTTAAAATGTTGAAAAGGCATTGTAGGATTTCTTTTCGATGTCGAAAAAATTTCGAAAAGATGTCTTAGCGATGTCGTTGAATTTTGTTAAAAATTAAAAAAATGTGGTGACGTCATTAAGACCATCTTTAACAGATTTATACGACATCGTAAACACATCATATGTTTATGTCGCCAATATATCTTTAGGATATCTTTAAAATACTTTAATGTCGCAAACAAAAAGAGTAAGTATATTGTATATTTAACGTGGCCCCAAAAGACCCCTGGTGGCGCGGGGGAAAAAGTCTCTTGCAAAACTTCAAGGTACACACACTCACACAAGTGTACTTTGGTCGCTGGATAAACAATGCGTGGAGAGTAGTCTCGCACACAGAGCTTCGCGAAGGGGACTACTAGATTCGGAAGTCCGCAAAGGACGTTAATTCGAATTCAAAGCTTCAGTTTCAGTTCAGCTTCGAAACACAGCTGCAGCACAGTGAGACCTAATCGCGAAAAGCTGGCCAAAACTATATGTAAAATGTACATATGTATAATGAGCCTAATTCTGTTACTTGGAGGTTTTTGGGGTCCCTGATTATGAATCCGGTGTCAAAAATTTAAAAAACAAAATATCTTCCTTGAAATGTCTAATAAGCAAGCTCATACAACTTTTAGAGTGGAACAAAGTGGACTCTTTTTTGTATTTCTCCATAAATATGATTTTTCACTTCAAAAAATTATTATTTCTTGCTATCAATTCTTCCTAAGTACATTCTATACAATTAAGATCTTTTAAAAGTCCATGATGTATTTCAATTCTACATAACTTTCTGTGCCTCAGCCATGCTGCAAAATAACCTTCCAATTTTTTTTACTGCCAACACCCTTACGATAACGGAAAAATATCGTAAGGGTGTCGTCTAATGATTTTTCCACTGGTTACTTGACGGAATCTATTCCCAGTAGGGAAAAAGACAAGGATATCTTTAATATATTTTTATTTCGCAAATATCTCAGTGGGCAAAAAAAATTGACGATCTTTTTACGACATTATGGAACTACGACACTTTTACATTATTGTAAAGATATCCTATGTGTGCGTCACCAAGATACCTTTAGGATATCTTTAAGACACTTTAATGTCACAAAGATGTTTGTATGTAAAGATGTCGTCAAATGTCTTATCCACTAGGATATTTTTACGTCATCTTTGGGGTAACGGATACCTGATGTATTTACGATGTCGGACAAATTTCGCAAAGATCGAAGTGGGCAAAAAATTTGGCGACGTCTTTACGACATCGTTACGATATTTTTAAGGCTTCGTAAAAACATCCTATGTCCATGTCGTTAAGATTTCTTTGCGATTTCGTAAAAAGTTGTGAGATTTCACAATATCTTTTCGAAATCGTAAATACATCTTAACGACATGGACATATAGTATGATGTCTTTACGATGTCGTGACGATATAAAGACGTCAAATTTTGTGCTCACTGGAATTTCGTAAAGATGTCGTCAATTTTTGTCCACTGATTTGGAGTTCTAGCCGTGTTCTACTCAGGTTACGGGCGTGCGTTGTTCTGGCTATTCTGAATAAAAATTCCTATCTTGGTACTGGCTGAGTACTGATCGGGTTCTAGTCCTACCCTAAAGGGAACTGGTAGGATGCTGGTTCGGTTATACTAAATATAAAGTCCTAGCTGGAAACCGGCTGGATACATATAGAATTTTAATCGGATTCTATGTACATGGGTGCTGATCGATCACCAATCGCATACTATTCGAGCTTTCACTGTAATATAAGTTTCTATTACCTCTGAACTAAAAATATAAAAAATAAAAAGATAAAAACCAAGACATGGGTTGGGAATTACGATCTAGAGCGAATTTTTCTTGAAAGTCAAACAAGAATTCCTGAGGTTGACGTGCCGCGAAGGAAGCAGGTCAAGCGTGAGAAGGATGTCATCTTCCGATCAGGATCCTTTCGCGGCTATAAATTTCCCGGGTTTATACGATACTAGCATATTATCGAGTATCAGCTGACTTCTTGATCCTGATTTACATTTTCATAATAGCTATTTACTTTACAAGGCGCGAAAGGAGGCAATTATCGGACGAATGTGAGGTTGGCGTCACGAGCCGAAGGCGAGTGACGCCATCACACGAGTCGATAATATAATTGCCTGTTTCGCGACGTGTGAAGTAAAAGGCTTTTCATGACCACTGTAACGAATTTGATTTTCGAAACGATATTCCGAATTTGCACTAGTGTGCTAGTACCGCCAGGATGGCGGAGAATAGGCTGGCTGGTACCCCGTAAGCTTGTTCGGGAAATATCCCCCCCCCTCTCTCTCTCTAGGGTATGATAGGGTAGGATACGATATGATATGATACGATAGGATAAGAGAGAGAGACTTTCTCCGGTTTGTTTATTTAGGTATTTTTACTTTCGGTCCTACTTTTTACTTTCGCTCCTACTTTACTTTACTTTCGGTCCTACTTTTGCTATACTTTTGTTCCTGCACTGTAATTGGCTCCTTTCGAGACGCTTAACAGACACCGAAAATCGATGTTTCGTTACACGTGTCATGAAAAATATATTTTCCACAGCACATCTGTGGAAAGTTAGATTTTCCACGCCTCCGAAAATTGCTGGAAAGTAGCCGATTTCTGAGCTTCTCACTTTATACCTCTAGAGAAATGTACAGTGAACTTTACAGTTCTCTGGAGGTGTAAAGTAACCCAAGGAATAGTGTAATCAGACGTACGGGAAACCCAACATGGTTTGATCGTGGTTTTCTAATTTCACTTTGTCACACGGGGTAACGCATAATGAAAACTCTAAACGCGATTGAGGATTAGGTAACACCCTGCTGGAAGTAAAGAGATAGAAATCCTATCCCTTTCTATCTCCTTCTATCTCTAAGATAGAAAAGCATAAAGATTGCTTATCCCTTTCTATCTCTCGCCTATCCCCGTTAACTTTTTCTATCTCCATATCAATCCACATCAACGCTTATCTCTTTGAATCTCCTTTTCTCTATCCCATTCTATCTCTTGTCTATCTTCGCTTATCTCTTTCTATCTCCATCTCAATACACATCAACGCCTATCTCTTTCTACCTCCTTGTCAATCTCAATTTGCTTTTATATCTTTTAATCTCTAGTTCTCTATTTCTTTCTATCTCCATTTAAATTCATATTCACGCCTACCTGTTTCAATATGCATTTCTCTATCTCTCGTCTATTCCCGCCTATCTCTTTCTATCTCGTTGTCAATCACATTTTCGCTCCTACCTCTTTCAATCCCCATTTCTTTATTCTTTTCTATCTCTCGCATATTCTTATCTATCCCTCTCTATCCTTATAAATTTCAATTCATCCCTATATCTCTTTCAGTCCCCACTTTTCTTTTTATCTATCGCCTATTCTCTTCTATACATTTCTATCTCCTCGTCAATCAAAATCATTCATCTCTTTCAATCTTCGCTTCTTGATAAGTTGGAAAAGTAGGCAATTCTCAACTTGTCAGATAAATAGCTATTACTTTGTCTGATCGAACTTAAACTTGGGAAAAGTGAAGTCCAACTAAATACACTCATCGCTTGATTCATGGCCACTCTCCGGGGTAGGCGGTCGTGAATCGAAAACAATTAAAATGCGACGAGCGAGCACTATTATGTACGTCACCACTCAGGACCGTATATATGTAGACTCTGAACTCGTGCTCAAGATTCGTTCATTTCTATACTACGCAGGCTACACAGTACGGCATGGGCACTGCCGGCACTTCAGTGTTGGCTGTCAAGGGACTCTCGGGGGGGACGCAGAATCAGCCAAGTGTGAAAGCGGTCGTGAATCGACTGGCCGTGTATCAAGCGATGAGTGTAGAACTTTACAGAAAAAAATTTTTCGATTGGATAAAAATTGACCGAGATAGGGGAGGGGGGATTTTTAGATTTTGTGCTGATATACCCTATTTCGAATGTACTAAACTTCTTTCGTTTGGAATAAACAAAATTTTGTCCTGTATATTTTTCACGGACTTTTTCCAGAACTATCGAATGGTTATAACTACTTTTCCAAAAATTTAAAATTTGACACCTTTTTCTAAAAATAAAAAATATTTCTGCCCTTTTTAGAAAAACCGCTCGCTCGACGAAACTTCTTCGGACTAACTTATCGTATCAATTATGATGCATCGCATTACTCTTTGTTTAATTTCTCGAGAACAAAAAAAAGGGTCGCTTTTCCAAAAAGGGCAAAAATATTTTTGATTTTCAAAAAAAGGGTCAAATTTAAAATTTTTGGAAAAATAGGGATAAAGTTCCGAAAAGCTTAAACCTCTGATTTTCTTGAGATTCCGTATACTTATGTATTTTGATATGCTGATTACGAAAATGGTAGTGAAAATTGGCGACTAGGCACTTTTCATGGTGAAAACAAAAAAAACATAAAAATCATAGTTTTTTGCGATTATCTCAGCTAATATGCAAAATAAAAAAAATGTCTCCAACAGAGGTTGTAGACCTCATCGAAATACACATTTTTTGTTTGAAACATTTTCTTCTGCGAGTGATAGTTTTCGAGAAAATACAATATATTGATTTTCATTTTAAAAAAACCATATATAGTACCACGGGTCTTCACATTCTAAATGGAAATCATTGTAAAAGAAAATTATTCTAAAGGGAATGGTAAATGAAAATGGCAAAGGGAATGGGAAAGGGAATGGTAAAGGAAAATGGCAAAGGGAATAGTAAAGGGAATGGCAAAAGAGAATGGTAGAGGAAAATGGCACAGAGAATGACAAAGGGAATGGTAAAAGGGAATGGTAAAGGGAATAGTAAAAGGGAATGGTAAAAGGGTGTGACGTCTGAGATAAAAGACGCACTTACCTGTATTATATTTAAAGATTTTTCCTCGTTTTCTATCCGGTAACTAATGCTATAATAAAATTATCACACCATGTTACTAGAGTCGGGGATGAGGATAACTGAACAGAGTTTGGTTACACAATAAACATTTATTTTCAAAGAATTACAAAGGGGGAGGTTTACATCGGTTATAATAAATTGGAGAAGAAGATCCGTGTCAAGATTCCTTTAGTGCAGCATGAAAAAGGTTAATATCGTTAAGAATTGTGTAATGGGGTTAAATAGATAGTAAAATGGGGGGACTTACCGATAGCCTTGTGGCTGGTTTTTTACTCTGGAAAACTCCGCGTTGACAGGTGATCCCTAGATTGACCTGTAGTGGTGGTTCCTGGATTGACCTGCAGTGGTGGTTCCTGGACCTTGCTACGTAGTCGTCGGATTGATCCTTGTACTGGCTCACCCTTGGGCTAGTATTCGTTCTGGATCACGTCGTCGCTTGTAGCTCGGCGAAGACGTAGTCAGGCCCGGCAGATAATGTGGGTACGGTGGGTAGTACTACCCACCCGGAAAATTTCATGTGGGTAAAATACCCACCCGGAATTTTATGGCATTTTTGGGAAAATGAATTACCACCCTATGAAATTCCCTTCTCTGCAGTGTTTTATTTAATTAAAAACTTCCCCCCCTCTCACTCCACTTCTCCCCACCCTACTACTACTCACCCGGGCTGAACGTGATCTGCCGGGCCTGGACGTAGTGGAAGATTCACAGGTAGAAGTTCACGGTGGGAACTCACAGTTGTAGGCTCACTGGTGGAAACTCACAGTAGTAGGCTCACTGGCGGAATCTCACAGTAGAAGGCTCATTGGCGGAAGATCACGGCAGAAACGAATACTGGTAGAGTATCACGATGGAGACTGATAATTATCAGTCTCCATCGTGATACTCTACCAGTGATACTCTACAAATGATATTACAAAGGGGGAGGTTTACATCGGTTATAATAAATTGTAGCAGAAGATCCGTGTCAAGATTCCTTTAGTGCAGCATGAAAAAGGTTGATATCGTTAAGAATTGTGTAATGGGGTTAAATAGATAGTAAAATGGGGGGACTTACAGTGATACTCTACAAAATGTGACCTATGTGCTAATGGAATGAGATATGTCATTTTCAGAGTAGTTTTTTGTGCTGAATCCGAATCTGGCTTCTATTTCTTTCCAGCACGTCAGGTTTTCGAGATTTTTTTAATCAAAATTTTTTTTGAAAAATCACAAATCATGAGATAAATGGTTGTAAAAAATTTTTTCCATTAAAAGCAATATATGATTTCAATGCGTTTTTTAATGCCGAATCCAACGGTGGGCTTGTCGGAAAATCGGAAAAAAACGGAGAAAAAACGCGAAAAAAAGTGGTTTTATAAAAAACTAAATATCTTGCTTAAAAAATTTTTTTTTTGAGTTTTCCTGGTGCCATTCTCTTTGTTTTTTAATTACAAAGAAATTAAAAAAAAAATTCAGTGTTCAGGCTATTACCGTTCAAAAGATACTCCGCAGAGAAGTTGTCTCTTTCTACAGAGTTGCCAGTTTGACGGCTTACACGTACTTGAAGTGAATTATTGTACTGTGTCTAGTATTTTATTGCATCAAAATCTTCAATATCTGAAAATTTCACAATATTCACAAAGTTTTTTATTTTCTCATTGTTAACAGTATTCACAGCTTCGAATTCTTGAGCAGGTTTTAATCACGCAGGCGTCGCACGGGCGCAATACACGTGATACAAACAATTGGTAGGGGGAAAGTGTAGATGGCGCATGCGCAACTCCCCTCTACCTCGACAGCACTAAGCTCTCCTGCGTATCGTGTTCCGTGCTGTTTTCATTTCATGCTAGACCTCTGCGGAGTGACATGTATGATACCTATACTCTAGGACTAGAAGTCGTTCCCATTGAACTCCAATTCATTAGCGCTAATTTTGAGCTATCATTCGACATTCACTCTGCAACAATTGCAAAATGGAGCCTTGTTGCAAAAATCATCCCGATAACTTTTGCTACGTTTGCGGTGTTTTTGTCCCACAAAAACAAGGACAAAAAATTTCTACTGCAATGCGAAAAGGTTACGAGATTTTTTTTTCAGATTAAACCCGAAAATGGAGAAAAATATTGGATACCAAACAGTTGCTGCTCGACTTGTGCCATTTCATTGAGGTCAGCATATCGAGGAAATTTCGATCATCTCTTCAATTTTAGTTTTCCTACTTCTTGGAGAGAACCTCTAAACCATTTTGATAATTGTTATTTCTGTTTGACAGATGTTAAAGGCTACTCATCGAAATGCAAGAACTCCAGAATTTACCCTAATGTTTCTTCCGTGACGAAAGCTGCATATGACCGTAAAGAGTATCTCCCGGATAATTCCACGAAACGCAAAGCAGAAGAAATTAATTATTCTGATGAAAATCAATCAATGGAACATGAGCCGACCAGAAATTTGCCACAATTATTCGACCTAAAAGAATTAAATGATTTGATAAGAGACCTAAATTTATCTAAAAATGAGGCTGAAATCTTGGGCTCTAGACTCAAGGAAAAAAATTTGCTTAAAAATGATGTAAAAATCTCTCATTATCGAAATCGAGAGAAAGGTTTAACTCCATTTTTTTCTAGTCAAGATAGTCTCATTTATTGTAACGATGTAGATGGACTAATGATTAGTAAACTAATGATTCCCTTTACTACCAGGATTACATATAAAGCTCGGGATCGTGAAAAATTACATCAAAGCGTTGCATAAGAACGGAGAAGCAGGTTTTCTTGTTTTGAAAATGAAATCCCCTAAGCTTAGTGAAGCAAAAATTAGGGAGGGGGTTTTTGATGGACCACAAATCCGACAACTGTTGCTGGACTGTGATTTCGAAAAGAGCTTGACTGAACTTGAGAAACGAACATGGTTTTCAGTGAAAGCTGTTATTAACAATTTCTTAGGAAACAGAAAATCCAAAAACTACAAATACTTGATCGATAAGATGTTGGAAAACTTCCAGGAAATGAAGGTGAACATGTCGCTAAAAATTCACATGATGCACTCTCACTTGGACTTCTTCCCAGAAAATATGGGAGCAGTTAGTGATGAACATGGTGAAAGATTTCATCAAGATATCGCTACAATCGAGAAGAGGTACCAAGGTAAGTGGAGTGTGAACGCTTTAGCGGACTACTGTTGGAATCTCATGACTGATGAAATAAATGCTCAGCATCGTCGAGCATGCAAGAGGAAATGTTTCTAATCATAAGCAGCGATTTACCATAATTTTCCGACAAGAGCTAACAATTGAATCGTGATGCAATAAAATACTAGACACAGTACAATGATTCGCTTCAAGTACGTGTAAGCCGTCAAACTGGCAACTCTGTAGAAAGAGACAACTTCTCTGCGGAGTTTCTTTTGAACGGTAATAGCCTGAACCCTGAATTTTTTTTTAATTTCTTTGTAATTAAAAAACAAAGAGAATGGCACCAGGAAAACTAAAAAAAAAATTTTTTAAGCAAGATATTTAGTTTTTTATAAAACCACCTTTTTTCGCGTTTTTTCTCAGTTTTTTCCGATTATCTCGGCAACCGTACAAGATATCAAAAAAACAAGACCACCGTTGGATTCGGCATTAAAAAACGCATTGAAATCATATATTGCTTTTAATTGAAAAAATTTTTTACAACCTTTTATCTCATGATTGGTGATTTTTAAAAAAAAAATTTGATTAAAAAAATCTCTAAAACCTGACGTTCTGGAGAGAAATAGAGGCCAGATTCGGATTCAGCACAAAAAACTACTCTGGAAATGACATATCTCATTCCATGAGCACATAGGTCACATTTTGTTGACCAGTATAATTGAAGGTTCTCGAAGATCTGAGCCCAGCGGCACGATAAAGAGTCGGATCGTTGACTGACTGGACCCCCTGATTTCTCTGTTCTTATAGTACATTTTTGAGGGGGCGAAAATCGTAAAAGGGGGTGACCCTTTGGGGTACACGATGACGCATAGTTTTTAGTGTCTGCTGACCAATAGCAAAAGACACGTGTTATTGCTGAGCCTATCAATACAGTGTAAATAGGTTGATAATATCTTTTAATCAAGGGTTCGAAGATGAGATTTTGTTTTTCTCTCAATTGACGAGCTTGTCAATAAGGTGTACATATTAGTCATAGGTTCGAAGATGAGTCTTGGTGTCGCCCACGAGAGGGTGGATTTCATGTTTTCAATTTTCCTGTTTACAACTCCGATGAGTCAATCTTATGAGTTCTTTGACCTGCTAACTAATATTGGATCAATACCAAGGTGTTTGGATTCTTAATGAAAAGTTTTATTGATTAGAACAATAAGTGACACGACGTCACAAGGGAATGGCAAAAGGAATGGTAAAGGTAATAGTAAAGAGAAATGGTAAAAGGGAATGTTAAAGGGAATGGTAAAAGGAAATGGCAAAGGGAATAGTAAAAGGGAATGGTAAAAGGGAATGGCAAAGGAAAATGGTAAAAGGAATGGTAAAGGGAATAGAAAGAGAAATGGCAAAAGGTAATGTTAAAGGGAATGGTAAAAAGGAAATGGCAAAGGGAATGGTAAAAGGGAATGGCGCACGAGCAACCTCGCAGACCACCTACGTGAATTTTTGTGGCGTCGACGCATTCGTACTGCTGATCCATTTAATCAGTTAATCAGTGATATTAAAAAGTACTACCCGGGCAACTGATTGTCTTCAGCTTCTTTAATAAAAATAATTAAATAACAAAAAAAATCAAAATCCGAAAAAAACCAAAAAAAAAATTACAAAAAATAAAAAATAAAAAAAAATATGCTCTTTAAAATTCTCCAACCTTCCCGTGGTTAAGAGCGTAAGTAGGTACCAAACCGAAACCAATGGAGATACGATTGTAATCTTTGTATCGTTTATTTTCTCGAAAACTATCACTCGCAGAAAAAAAATGTTTTAAACAAAAACTATGTATTTCGATGAGATATACAACTTTTGTTTGAGACATTTTTTTTTATTTTGCATATTAGCTGAGATAATGGTAAAACACTATGATTTTTATGGTTTTTTTATGGTTTCACCATGAAAAATACCTAGTCGCCAATTTTCACTATCATTTTCTTAATCAGCGCATTAAAATACATAAGTATACGGAGTTTCGAGAAAATGAGAGGATTAAGCTTTTCGGAACTCCACCAAAAAATAGTTATAACCATTCGATAGTTCAGGAAAAATTTCATGAAAAATATAAAGGACAAAATTTTATTTATTCTATACGAAAGAAGTTTATTCCATACGAAAGTACATTCGAAATAGGATCTACCAGCACACAATCTAAAAATCCCCCCTCCCCTATCTCGGTCAATTTTTATCCAATCGAAAAAATTTTTTTCCTGTAAAGTTCTATCTAGTTGGACTACACTTTGCACATATTACATTATATTATATTATATTAGTATATTACACATATTATAAATTCATGAAAACCTTCAAAATCATTAATCTCTTGAAATCCATATTAAAATTCCTGAAAATTTCTAAAAAAAATCCTAGAAACCTCTTGAAAATCCATAAAAATTCACGAAAATCTTCAAAATCATTAATCTCTTGAAATCCATGGTTAAAATTCGTGAAAATCTCTAAAAATTCCTAGAATTTTTAGATTAGAAATCTCGTCAAATTCTATGAAATCCTTAAAAATTCTACAAAATCTTTTAAAAATTAGAAAAATCTCTTGAAATCTTTTAAAATTATTAGAAATCTTATAAAAATCCATCAAATACCTAAAAATTCTACAATATCTTTTAAAAATCGACTTTCTTGAAAGCCCTTAAAAATGTACAGCCTTTAAAATCCTTTTAAATTCTACTAAATATTTTAAAAATTGTAAAAATCTTTTGAAATCTCTCCATAAAATTCCATGACAAACATTAAAATCTCTTAAAATTCCCAAACAATTTTTTAAATTTTACAGTAACATTTGAAATCCTTTTATATCTTTAAAATCTGTTAAAACTATTAGAAATCTTTTATCAAATTCCATAAAACCCTTTAAAATTCTCATAAAATCTTTGAAATATCAGAAAAATCTCTTGAAATCACTTAAAATTATTAGAAATCTCATAAAATTCCTTAAAACCTCATAAATCTCTTACAAACCTTTTGAAATTCCTTAAAACTTCACGAAAACCTTAGAAATCGCTTAAATTCGTTGAAATATTTAATAAAAATTAGAAACCTCTTAAAATTCCTTCAATATTTCAAAAGATTTATAATCTCTTAAAATTCCATAAAATAGGGTTATTTCCAAAGTTAGATATCAGTTATCCAATGAATGGATCTTATAGTTT
>CAJFCP010025244.1:22071-36800 GCA_904066005.1 Synergus itoensis
GACAAAGTCAAATTCTGAGGGTGGTACACTTGAGGAATAATGCCCCAATAAGCATTTCTTGTACAAAATATATGAATATTGAAAAGAAATAGTGATGATTAAAGTTTAATATATTCACAATTCTGTTTAAATATTACGCAAATATTTTTTTATTTTTCAGATTCAAGTCTATGGCTTCAATGCAGAGCTCTACCACAATTTGAGTGAAGCGCAGCACAAAAGTCAGGGACTTGTGGCTATTTCACTGATGGTTCAGGTAAATAACCTTTACAATTAAAAGTAACAAAATAAAATAAAATTAGGGGTGTCTGATATTTATCATACGAGCAATTGTCTATTTCTATGTTTTGTCACAATAATAAATATTTTTCGCTGAAACTTTGGGAAATGTTTAAGAATTCTTAAACAGACGTCTGCTAACATATCTGTTTTAACAAAAAATTGATAATTTCTTCATTACCGATCTCATACTTCTTAAATTTCAAAAAAGAAGATTAAAAAGACGAGTTTTTCATGTCCTATTGCAATTTCAAAAGTTTCAGCGAAAAATATTTATTATTGTAAGAAGAACCTGAAGAAACAGAATTGCTCACGTGGTAAATGTCACATGCCCTTAATTTTATTTACGTTTCGCACGATTTCACAATTTTAAATATGTTTGTGATGATGGTTTTCGATTAGATAACAATTAAACATCACGCTCAATTTATTTGCGGAAAACACGGGAGCGTGTTAGACTAGTACTGAGTGGTGACCCCTGCATCGTTTTCTGAGGGGTTAAATCGATTTTGGGAAGCCGCTAAATTGGCAATTATGTCAGTAGTTAAGCATCTCTCCGTTTACTTCAACAACCACAACTTGAGTAGTGATCACGCTAAACGACTAGAATTAAGCCTGGAGAATTGCCACAGGAGTAGGACGACGTATCTAAGTCATCATTAAAAGAAAATATTCTATAACATTTCAGAGATTTATGAGCAAGTGTGATATATGTACATATAAAAAAAGTACACTGAACTCCTGTGATATGTCAACCCGCGTTATGTCTATCTTGTTGTCCTCAGTCCTTCCTTTAAAAAAAGATATTCATAAGATGGTGTGTTATTGATATATGGGGGATTTCATTGCAAGTGAACCCACTTTTGAAATCGATGACATCCGATCGGGCTAAAAATTGCACAAAGTTTTGTCCTATTAACTAGTAGTTACAACACCAAATTTGAACAAGATTTGTCAAAAACTTGCCGAGTTGGAGGGGGTGAAATTTTGAGATTTTGGTCAAACAGCCCCTGTTTCGGATCCATGTAACTAATAACCTATGGCATTTAGAAAATCTTGTTCAACACGTTTTCGACAGATTTTTCTTCAATCTTTTTTAAAAAAAGAGATAAAAATTTTTTAATCCAAAATTTGACCGTTTTCTTTTGAAAATCAAAAATATTCTTGAATTTTTTTTCAAAAAGGACCCGTTTTTTTTGGTTCAAAAGAAAGCTCAGGTCTTTTCCTTTGAGAACTTTCAGGTCCAAAAGTGGGCTGAGACTTTTTTATGTATCAAAATAAACGTCGAGTAACTCGAAACACCCATGACGATAGCTCTCGAACGTTGTTCGGTGGAGTCCATGTCAAGTGATCACAAGAATTTTCGTGCTCGAATGGAATTTCCGTGTAATTCGGTGTAATCAGTCCTTTAGTAGTCTAGAAAAACCACAATAAATATTTTTGAAAAATTTCAAAAAATGGAGAAGATATGGGACTTTGATATTTTTTGGACCTTTTTTTTGGAAACATCATATCTTTGGTTCTAATTGACCGATTTAGCTTTTTAAGGTCTAAAATTTTTTATAATAAGACGTACTTTCATATAAAAAAACTCAAAGCAAAAAAAAATTGTTTTGACTTTTTTTTGTAAACTCAAAGAACAAAAATCGCTTTTTTGAAAAAAATAAATTTTTTATTTTTTTAAATTTTTTGCCAAATAAAGGTCTACATGTGCTTTACAAGTTCTGTAAATTTCATCTTGGGCGAGTCAATAGTTTAGGAGAAAAAAGTTCAAACGCAACGTCCTATTTCTTTTCTAAGTTTAATCTTTAACATTTAAAAACAATAAGTCTCTTTTTACTTTGCGTATTAGAATAAAAACACATTTTTCTTTATTTTTTTAATTTTAAAATTACGTTTGTGGATATTTTCATGACTATATAAGTAATTAACGCTTTAAAATACACTGACATAAGTATAGAGATTGAAAAATATAAAAAGTTTAATTTTTTTTTCAATTCATTACAAAAATTACTTATAAAAGATAATATATGATTTATAAATAACTAAATTTGAAGTAGAAAATTTATTTTTACAGATTTTTCATCAATTCTAACATTTTTAATGCAAAAAATAAATGAAATATCAAATATGAGTAAAAAAATCAAGCTTAAATGTAATATTTTCATTGTTATCCTCAAATGTATTTCGCAAATGAAAATCTTAATATTCATATGTTAATCTGACTATTATTAAATGCATTTAAAAAAAACATCTAGATATGTTAATCCTGTCAAAAGTTTTGCTGAATCAAAAAAAAAAAAAATTTAATGGTTTTTATGGTTTTCATGGATATTTTTTTCTATATTTAGCACATGAAAATTTTAGTATGCCTATGTTAATCTAGCTATCATTACATGAATTAAAAAAAAAACTTGCCGATACGATAATCCAGTCCAAAGTTACGATGGATCAAAAAAAAGTTGGAAAACTTTATAAATTTGTGGGAATGATGGTTAATAAAAATGAGTAGTTAATAAAAAAATACATTTAATCAGACGCAGATAAAATACAGACCGAAAAAGTTCGTCGTGCTCGGTCAAGCGTATCATTATTACTCACCTACGCCTTACTTATAGGTAAACTACTCGGTAAATCTACATTCCTACATTCGGCCATTCTGACAATCATCGTCCCCTGACGATATGTCGTCATCGAACCCTGTCCATGGTTTCATTAAATCGGCGGAACTGGATGTTTTAATGGGCCCTTCTCCAGCTACCTTCTGTACGTCATACCGCTCTCTTCCTTTAACTTTTGTTACGCGGTATGGCCCGAAATTTTTTAATTTAATCTTCAATCCTGGGCCTAATTGTGTTCTGGCGATAGCGACTAGATCGCCAACCTTATATTTTGTTGCTTCCTTCCTCTTTTTATTATAGTTCCGTTGATTCTCCTCTTGAACCTTGGCTATCTGCTTTTTAGCCTGTTCTCGGATTTCTTCTCTGGCGTTGTCGAATTCGTTGATGAGTGACTCCTGGATCATCTCGCGCAATTGCACATCCTCTTTGTTTCGCATAGGTGAAGCAATGAGTACCTTAAAAGGTGTCGATGCTAAACTTCGTTGGAATGTGGAGTTCAAAGCACGTTGTACTTTACTAACGTGTTTGTACCACTTAGTTGGTTCTTCCATACTCAACTTTGTGAATATTTCTTCAAGAGTGCGATGGATTCTCTCCACTTGTCCATTACCTCTAGGAACACCTGTTGTTATGTGGTGACACTCGATGTTTTCAACTTCACAGTACTCATGAAACTCGTGTGAGGTAAACGCAGTTCCTCTATCGGTGATTACTCTTCTTGGGTTTCCAAAATTTTGTTGATGAATTTTCCACTTATCCAAAACTTCCTTAGTTCCTGTGGATTTTGTCGGAAATATCCATACAAACTTCGTAAATCCGTCAATCATCGTGAGTATATGTTTGTAAGATTTACTCGTTGACGGCAGTGGGCCAATGTGATCCATGTGCATGGTATCGAACGGCACATCTCCTTTTGGTATGGGGTGTAAGAAACCTTCCTTCTTGCCATTCTTCTTCTTGCCTAAAATGCAGGATACACAATTTTTTATTATATTTTCGATCTTCTGTTCAACCCCGTCTATCCAATATTCTCGGCTGATTAATTCCTGCGTCTTTTTTTTTTCCAAAATGTCCTACCTTATTTCTCGTTGCATACCCCTTGGCACCACTAATAATAATCTATTGCCGTCTCTTTCTCGGTACAAAAGGCCCCCGTCAACTACGTAATCCTCGTGAGTTCTTGTTTCAAGGAGTTTCTTTATTACTCCTATCTTCTCATCTGATTCCTGAGCCTGTTGTAGACGTTCTATCATTATATCCCGAATTTGTAGTACGACCGGGTAACGGCTTAATGCATCAGCGTGACGCATTCGTGCTCCCGCTCGGTGCTCAATTTCATAGTCGTAGGCTTGCAACTGAAATGCCCATCTTTTAGCGCGCATTGCTTTATTGGGCTCGGAATCATTAATTCCCGCAATCACATATTCTATGATGGACCTGTCACTCAATTGTCTTCGGCTCCCTAGACTTCTCATTTGAAGAAAATACTCCTTGAAGGATTCATTATGTAGTTTCTTTCTTTTCTGCATGACTTCATGGAGATCACAGCCATCCATCCTTGTGTCAAATTCTCTTGTTATTTCCAACTGCAATCTAGCCCAAGTGGTTATTGTTCTTTGGCTCTCTAGCCACAGTTTCGCCAAACCAGTCAAGGACTTCTTAGCACAAACCAGTGTCTGTAAACCAGTCCACGAGTACATCTCCTTGCACTCTGTGATGTGTAAAATCCACTGATCCACTGTAAAAACTGGATTTTCACCGTCAAATTTGTTGATTGTTCCTTCCACGTTTCTTAGCTGAATCCTGCTTTCAACCCGCGGTGTCGGGGTTACACTTCTCGATGCGGCCAGCTCTCGTTGCAATTCGTCTATTCGAGCTTGCAGCTCTAGTTCACGCGTCGCCATGTTGATTATCGTCGTGTCTTGCTCGTTGGTTTCTTCCTCACTATTCGTCTCTCTCTCTTCGTAGCTTGCTGTCTCCTGGGTAAGAAGGGAACTATTATCTGGGCTACCTGGGTACCTTTCTTCAACACTCAGGTATCTCGTCTCCCCCTCTCTTTCGGCTGCTTTCCTCTCAAGATTTTCGGTGTTTCCTCTCGGCGTCTTTTGCTTCTGTTTCTGTTCTCTGAGTTCGCTTTTTTTATTTTCTTCTTTGGGCTTTGATGCTGTAGAACGCGTATCCACCATTCCACTTTGTTT
Organism: Synergus itoensis; assembly: GCA_904066005.1. Taxonomy (NCBI): domain Eukaryota; kingdom Metazoa; phylum Arthropoda; class Insecta; order Hymenoptera; family Cynipidae; genus Synergus; species Synergus itoensis. The sequence continues at coordinate 27,170 of CAJFCP010025244.1, forward strand.
TCTTCTTTATTTCTTCGTTGCGTCGTCCTTCGTCTTTGCTTCGTGCGTCGTTGTGGTGGTGAGCGTCGTTTTCACTAATTCAACATATTTTCACATAAAAAGTCCAAAAATCACTTATCTTACCGAATGCACTCGATGAATTAACACCATTACTCTTGAATTTTCACTAAAAATCTATCACTTTACAACACTTTTGCTCTGTTTGTTGCATTTCATTTCACCGCGTCCTTTCAAGCGTCACTTCATCACATTCTTTTTGCTGTTTTATTAAAAACACATCGTCTCTACTCAATTTATTATTGTATTTACCCACATCCCGGACGAGCCCCCAAAAAATTGTAGGAGTGAGGGTTAATAAAAATGAGTAGTTAATAAACAATTACATTTAATCAGACACAGATAAAATACAGACTGAAAAAGTTCGTCGTGCTCGGTCAAGCGTATACCATTATTACTCACTAAACGCCCTTTTGGGACCGCTGGGGGTCTCATCACTCAGTACCCACCTCTCTCTGAATCGTGCCCCTTAGAACCTAAACCTAACTTACACCTACGACTTACTTATAGGTAAATTAGTTGGTAAATCTACATTCCTACAAATATATAAGTCTCTTTTTGCTTCGCGTATTCGACTAAAAATTGTACCCATTTTGTGCAGTAGTTTTTTATAAATCGTGTCAGTCATGTCGATAAACATTGTTTCGAGAAAAACATAAAAGCTTTTTTCATGAAAATTTACATAAAATCGTAAAAAAGGTGTCTTACCTTCAGCTTCTTTATTAACATCATTTTCTAGCAATTTGACGTTTATAATCTGCGTTCTTTAGAAGCTTCGGAGATAGAACGATTGACTATAGCACTGATATAACGATTGTATGTTGTCTTGTTGCTACCCGAGATGCTTTTATTGTATTGCATTTTACAACCACTTCTGGACCCTTCCGACTTAAATAACAATTTCTAACATATTTCTAGAGTTATGAAGTATAGAAAACCGATGTTTTCAGAAAATCGAATTGTTGAAAAAATAAACCCAGACTGATCCATTAAAATCAAAAATTAATACTGCATTGTATAACTAGGTTGAGACCTTTTTGCTTCTAAAGCGAGGGAAATGTTTTTACGACGAGTCATGAAAACATTTCCCGAACCATAATAGAAACAGAAAGGTCTCCCCGAGTCATACACGATTTTTTTCTTAACATCCCTATGATTTAGCCAATTTTCATACCTGTGGAATGGTTCCACAATTTCGTTTTTCGACGCTGCAGATCAAATAGGGAACAAGCTGATTGACGATTAACCTATTGTGACGTATTTTTATAATTTTCAGTTAGAATTTACAATTGGGCTAACTTACAATTTCAACTACTTGTCCTGAAAATACCATATATGCAACAAACTCAAATAAAATATCTAATTTTCTATATATGTGGTAGATAAGTCTATTAAATGATATACATATAAGAATATCAAAATTTGCGTTAATCGAACTGTTATAGAGAAATTTTAATGTAGGTAGAAATATATAGACGGAGATAGAAAAGAGATAGTAAGGGATGGAAAAGGATAGAAAAAGAGGAGATTCAAAGAGATGAACGTGGATGTGAATTGATATGGAGGTAGAAAGAGATAGACGGGGATAGGCGAGAGATAAAAGGAGATAGAAAGGGATAGGATTTCTATCTCTTTAGTTTCAGCAGGATTAGCCTGTCGACGACACGATATTCGCAAACTAACGTGAATAGAACCCATATTCTTTCGATGACATCATTTTTCTACCTCTCAGGGTGTAGAGAGTACTTTCTATTTACACCGCTCGAAAAACGAGATTGACGACCCGTTATACAGACACAAAAATAGGCTGAAATCATGGGCGTGTTATAAAGAATTATTACAACATACGCGAGAGTCTCCTCGGAAATTTTTCCTCGAACTGCTAATATATGAATTGTCAATCCTTTCGAACGACTTCAGACAAGTTCAGTTGTGTTTAAATTATAAAATCGGAACGGTTTCTGTTTGACCTGGTTATACATATTCTTGAGTTTTTCCGCAAACTTTGAAAACTTTGTCTTCCTTGTCGACGCCATTAACACTTTCAAAAATATTCACGAGTTTTCCCAGCTGTTTGTCTAGAGTAAACTGCGACAGAGTACATCAACGTCATTCCTCTTTCTTCGATGTCTTTTTCTAACCCCTTTTCTCACGCGCAGTCGACGGCTTGGTGGTTGAAAGCAAGCGAGTTTCCTTCAAAACTTGGTAATTTATTCTTGGATTCTCTTAACCACTTTAACCCCAGACTGGTGGGAAATTTCCCGCATGTTTGTTCTTAGCTTTCCCTTTTCCACTTGTCCCTCGGATTGTCAGTTTAGGATGTCGTCGAGTGGTTTGAAAAAATAACTGATCTGGATCTGTTTTTGCAAATCTCGTCTGTAAATAAACATTCTCAAAAATTTCGTACACTTCAATTTTATATAAAATAGTCCAAATTGTCCAAGCTTGTTCAATCTTGACTAAAATTGTATAAGTAGAACTGTTCAATGTTGTCTACACTTATCCAATCATATCCAAATTTGTTCAACCTTGTCGATTCTCGATATATGTACTTTTTTTTTATTAAACTACTTTTTTATGCCATTTTTGATTAATATTTAATAAAATTAAACCATTTAGTGATAATTTATCACTTATTTTAAATAGAGAGAATCGAACGTACATCCATGCGGTCATCAGCCGAGCGCTCTACCAGGGAGCTACCTACGCCACAATATATTTTTACACCAACTCGATGACCATCTGCTCCCAGATTTTAAAATACATTTTTCTTAAAAATGGGTCAAAATTGCGTCTCCCGGATTTTTTTCAGAAAACCTCTGGTACGTATCTTTCATCGAGGAGAGTATCAATACAAACAAAAAAAAGAAAGCCTAAAAGTCCCCTTGTTAGTTCCCTTATCCAAGTTCACAATGATTTACAATAAATCTAAAGAGTTTTAAGTATGTTTTCATAAGCTTAAAATATTTTCATAAAAAAATTTTTGAATACTTTGACGAAGTTTGGTCAAGGCTTTTTATACATTTCTTAGTTTATTTATTTATTATTTCTCTTTTAACAACTTTAACAAACATTCTTCTTTAAGATCAGGTGTTAATTACCATAAGAGTAAATTTAGTTTCTCCAACTTCACGTTCAAAATAGTAAATATTATTTCCTAATACTAGGCCATTTATCTCCGTCTCGTACAGACGACGGCAAACGATCTAGCTTCACGATAAAATATTTACTATTGTGAGCGTAAAGTTCGGTAAGTTTTTAGTTACTTGAAAATTATTTCTAAAGAAGGTCGGCTTTCGAACCGTAGACATGTCCGCAGAAAATTTTAACTTATTTTAAAAAATCTTCCGAATTATCCTCGTATTGCTTCCCTTTTTAAAAAAAATTCCATAATCATTACTTTTCCTTCTACCACAAATGTGAATTGGCAACATTAGTCTGAAAACTCAGAAGTGTAAAGAATCTGAAACTTTCTGGTTCTGCGAAATTCCAGTTGCTCGATCGATCGAGCAAAGATCGAACATCTTCCAAGTCGTTTGCATTCATGAGATGCAAGTCATGGCATTTAAGTGCCGATTTAGTTTGAAATACTTCTCACCCGAAGAGGGACAAAAATTCCGAGTTTGCAAGTTAGGAAGCGCGGAAAATGTTAACTGGCAATTAAATTCGAATTGAATTATAGCTACAGGGGACTTATTGAACAGTGTCTCTCCCTCATTGTCCTTCGTCTTTACTACAAAATTATAATTCCCTTTTGCATGTAAAAGTACTGGAATTCTTAAACATTCAAAACCAGGAGCTTGACTCTCTTTCGAATACCAAATTAAGAGTTGAGACTCGATCAGGAGATTGTCTAGGAAGTCAAGAATGGTGCAAGCAGAGAAGCAAAGAGGTATTCGCTCATTTAGATTTCCGGCCTCAAGGCACCTTTGGGTATAATCTGTTTGAATTACAGTCGTCAACCCATTCCTAGTAACCCCTTTACGATCCGTTCATCGAAAGATCGAGCACCTGTTAAACGAAACCCACTAGTGGCTTCCGGGCCGTTTAAACGTCCTACGATATTCAAATTTCATTTTATAGTCGGATTTATAACGCTTCTGAAATTTATTCATTCTTCATTATCGAAAAGAATTAGTGAGTCGAACATCATCATTCGATTTAAATTCAAACTCTTTAGTCTCTGCTTCAGTGGTAAAATAGTATAATAGTATTTCGACAGAGGAATAAAAAACCTTCTTGAAAGATTTCATGTCACAACCATTGATTTTGCTGTAAATTTTTGTTTGCCAATCATTAACCACTTTAATTCAGTTTTTTTTGCAGTTTTGAAATGATTGGATGAATTTTGACGTGTTCAGAAAAGATTGAACCAATTTAGATGAGATTGGACAACACTTAGCAATATTGGATAAGTTAGAACAAGTTTCGACAAATTCGGAAAGCACGAACAAGTTTTGATGTATCTGAACAAATTTGGAGAAGCGTAGATCATGTTGGACAAGTTTCGTTAATATTGAACAAGGGTCGTCAAGATTAAACAAGTTTAAATAAAGTTTGATAAGTTTTGACAAGTCTGAACAAGTTTGAACAAGATTGAACTATTTTGGATGAATTTGGACTAAATTGAACAAGCTTCAACAAAGTTTAAAGAAATCTGACAATGCATGATATGACAAGTTTAAACAAGACTGTACAATTGTGGATTTTGGACAAATAAGAACAAGTTTGGGCAAGATCAAAACATGTTAGGACAAGTTTGGCTAAGTTTTAAAAAGTTTGTATAAGTTGTGATGGTTATTTTTAATGATTTTATTTTTACGAAGTTAGCCTCACATTATGGCGACAATTTCGTGATGACTATTTTTAGATTATTGTCATTATTGAGCTGAATTTAAGTTATTTTGTGAGTTGAAAATAAAATTTTACAGTATTTTAAATACCCTGTTGAGCGACAGCTCATTTTACTAAAAATGAGCAAAAGAAATTATTGATTTAATATTTAATTTTTAAACCCGCTCAACTAACGCAGTATGTCCGCGCAGAGGGACAGGTCAGGGGAATGACGTTGAGATTGAATTGATAAGATATAACAGATTTATTTAAATTCAGATTCAACTAATAAAATTTACAGTTGAACGTAGAACAATTATGTTATTTCAGTTATTATGATTTTATAGTGCACCGAAAAAAACTCCTGGTATACGTGTACAAGGAATCAACTATTTTGCCTAGTTAGGACAGGCGCCAACTTTGTAATCCTAGTTGAAATTACAAAGTTCATGTTTAGTTAAAATAACAAGGAAAGCAAGGTGACTTAACAAATATTCTTGGTTCTTTTCGCTGGGAAAAACTGGTTAAAATGACAAGGAAGAAATTGTTAGCTTAACAATACAAGTATAGATTTTGTAGCAATATAGTTATAGTTATAACAGTCTAAAAAAACTTGTTAACTCAATTAAATTGTTCCAGTGACGTGGGGTATTCACGAGGATATAAAATTCGCTACATAGGATGTACTTTCAGAATATGCAATAAAAAAATTTTTCGATTTTTTGAGCCTCAACTTTGTATATATAACCCCTTAAGAGCTTATTTGCGCCAATCAGCCGATTGGCTGTATGCAAACAACCAAAGTGGTACTGTGCTAAAAGTTATCGCGGAAAGAAAGGTAAATCGGTGACATCTGCGTGGTATAACTTTATATTGAATAACTTTTGTCCAATTCTGAACATATGGGGAATAATTCCTCAAGTGTACTCACCTTGAAAATGAAAGTTATCCGATCGGGCTAAAAATTGGCCCAATTGTAGTCCTATTAGATAGTACTTCTTACACCAAAAATTAATTCATTTTGATAATTATTTATCAAAATGGAGGGGGTACAATTTTTGGGTTTTTTAAGCAAAGCCTTACTTTCAAACATTTATAACTTTTTTCCTATTTCCTTAATCAAAATTTCACTATAAATGTTTTTGATAGACTTTTTCACAAGCTTTCTGGTGGTTATAACGATTTAAAAAAAAAAAAATCAAAATTTGACCATAATTTTTGAAAATAAAGAGTAAAATTAACTTTTTATCCAATTTCGACACTTTTTTTTTCTTCAAAATAGTTTTAAAAGAAAGCTGACTTTCTTTCTTATAAGACCTCCAATTTTCAGAGTGGCACATTAATTCCTCTTTGAGAAATAGAACGATAAGTAAACAAGATTCCATGATAGGGCGGGTGGCGCGCAATCTTCCGTAGTGCGCTCACGCCGAAGATCTGTGTGCAACGCTTTAGTGCCAGTTTTTTTAGTTAAATAATATTATATGCCACACGGAGAAAAATGGAAGTCAGCGGTTTTGTAACATTTACACTGTTATTTAAGACTCTGTTTTATAATAAAAGTTTTGTTTAAAGAATTTGTGTAAATGTTACAAAATCGCTGACTTCCATTTTTCTCCGTGTAATATTATGTGTCTTTCTGTTCGATTTTTTGGCGATAGTTTGAACAGTTGTTTTCTTTGCAGGCCTCTTTTGCGGTTTCTGTTTATTGCCATTAGAGAAGATGTCGTATTTCTCAGAGAACGAAAGTTTCTTTAGTTTCAGTTTTCCATATTGAGTGGGAATGAAAGCGTTGTACTGTAATGTACTTGGTATTGTAACAACTTTCTCAAATCTGGCTTTCAGTACCTCGGTGGCTAAGACATGATTTTGTTTGCTGCTGAAAAAAATTTCGGTTTCCTTACAGTTTCTCTTTGTCCACTGAAACAAAGCATGGGGAGTGAGTATGTGATGTTTCGGAGATCATTTGACTTATGTCATCGCGTTCATAAAAGTTTTTCACTAAAGTTTCAGTTTCAGGAGTCAATGCTCTTCCTCTTTTTGGATTCGGTAGCCTAAGAATTCCATGCTCTGAAACCAATTTTTTGATATTTCTTGCTTTTCGCTCTGATGTATTGAACACCTGCATCAGTTTTCTTCGTCCCCAAGATTTTGACGCAAGCGAGAGAATTTGAAATTGTTCTTGAAGATCTTTAGAGGCATTGAATTTTTCGATGATTTGATCAAGTACTTCAACACCAGCTTTGTGATATTTGTTTTCACACTGCAGTTTGGTGTCTAAGACATCTAAATCTTTTTCGCTGTCATATAGCTGATCTTCGTCATCGTCAGAAATCATTTCATGATCCTCAGTATCTATCTTATCTCTATCAGAATGCTCTGCAATATTACCAGAGTTCAAGGATGATATTCCCGCTGACTTTATGAGTTGGTATCTACATGAACTGCGTGAGCGGCGTGAGTGCTCTAGGGAAGATCGCGTGCCACCCACCCTATCATGGAATCTTGTTTACGTACCGTTCTATTACACAAAGACGAATTAATTTGCCACTCTGAAAATTGGGGGTCTTAAAGGAAAGAAACTCATCTTTCTTTTAAAACTATTTTGAAGAATAAAAAAGTTTCAAAATTGGATAAAAAGTTAATTTTACTTATGATTTTCAAAAATTAGGGTCAAATTTTTGATTTTTTTCAAAAATCGTTATAACCACCAGAAAGTTTGTGAAAAAATCTATCGAAAAAATTTATAGTGAAACTTTTATTAAGGCAATAGGAAAAAAGTTATAAATGTTTGAAAGTAAGGCTTTGCTTAAAAAACCCAAAAATTGTACCCCCTCCATTTTGATAAGTAATTATCAACATGAATTAATATTTGGTGTAAGAAGTACTATCTAATAGGACTACAATTGGGCCAATTTTTAGCCCGATCGGACAACTTTCATTTTCAAGGTGGGTACACTTGAGGAATTATGCCCCATATGTGGATAAGTCCAAACAAAGTTAGAAAAGTTTTAACAAGTTATGACAAGTTTAAATAAGTTTGCACAAGATTAGAACTTTGTAGACAAGTTTGAACAACGCTGAACCGTTGCGGACAAGTTAGGATATGTGGAATTAAGTTTTGATAATTCTGAATAGTTTTGGATAAGTTTGAACAACTTTTGATTAATATAAAGAATTCAGAAATGTTGAACAAGATTGGACCAGTTCGAACAAATTAGGAGAATTTGGACAAGTCGGTATAAGTTTGGACAACCCTCAATAAGTTTGGGAAAGTTTAAGGTTTTTAAAATTTTGAGAATCAAGTTAGGGGATGTTTCTAAAGTTGGAAACTTTCTAAAGTCTTGAAAAATCCGATTAAACTTCGACCTTTTATGGTAAGGCTCTCAACTCCCAACCTTTCGTTTATATTACATTCTTGCGTATGAACGCATTAAGAGCCTAGACTTTGTTTTCGTTGGCCGTTATTCTTTTATTATTTCGCCGTTATTGCCATCTTCCGTGCCTGTCAGGCGAAGGATATCTTTTATAGATGGCTTTAATGGCAGGCGAGTGTATATAAGTTCGAAACGACTCTTTACCTTTTCCTCTTTATGCGGTGCACTTAGCAGCCCCGAACAACCCCTTTCAAGGGAAATCGATGGGAAACGAATTAGGATTGACGAGAAAGAAAAAGGATCATGTGACAAAGACATCGATATTTTCTGTTTCAGCTTGGCGACACGTTGAACCCGGAATTGCGGATAATAACCAGCGTGTTCAACAACGTGCTCTTCCGAGGTGAGTGAGGAAAAGGATTTATTACTCGTCGAATCGTAGCGTATGGGGAAAATGGGGAAAAAGTCAGCGGAACGAATCACGCGCACGACTGCCTGCCGATCGAATAGTCGATTTATTCCACTTAAGGGACGAACATTTAGCACAGTCATCACCCTTTTTCAATCGAGCCTTGTGTTTCACTAGAATAAAGCTCCGCCGAATTATCAACTCGTCAATCCAAAATTCTTCTCAACTGAAAACTGCCACACAATATCAAATTTTTACATTCATATCAGAGAAGGTATTAGATTTGTGAACAATTTTACATACAATTTTACATACAATTTTACATACAATTTTACATTGAATTGGATTTTGGTAGACTTTTGTAGAGTCCAGAAATGAAGTTCATTCTCATTAGTCAGCCGGTTTGGACAAAAGTTTTCAAAGTTTTCAACAACGTTTTCAAATTTTTAAAAGTCTGCTTACGAAAAAATTTAACACTCTTATGTACGGTTATTAGTATTCTTTAAAAAACTAAACAATGTATCTTTGTGAAATTTTTAAACCGAAGAAAATGATGCGAATTATATAATTTATAAAATTTAATTAAAAAATTTTAATTTTAAACCAAACAACGGAGAAAATGAAGACAGTCAAGAGATGAAAACGGATGTAAATGCCCCATTCTTAACAAAAATATTTATTAAAACGACCAAAAAGTCGGGAGATTTCGAAGAAAGCGAAATAATGACTAATAAAAAGTAGCAGGGTCGATTTGGGCGGTTTTTAACCAAATTTATTTTGGGTCAAAAGATTTGACAAAAATGTTTTTAGTATGTATCTACTAACAATAATAAGTCACTACTACTCTAAACGGACTAACCTTACCCATGTACCTTTTCCCCCCGCCACCCAATCAAATACTGAAAATACCATTAAGGGCATTGCATAAACGAACTTTAAAATTTGTGTGGCTACACCA
>CAJFCP010025244.1:37200-65979 GCA_904066005.1 Synergus itoensis
CGGAGTTATGCATAAATTATAATATTCCCGGCGTGAAATTTCAATTTATCTGTCATTTCCCGTACAGCCATATTGTCTACACCAATCAGATACCTCGATACATAAGAAACGCCCATTGGTGTAGCCACACAAATTTTAAAGTTCGTTTATGCAATGCCCTTAACAACATTTTTGGAAAGATGCGGCGCTGTCAAACTTGTATTTGCTTAATAAAATACTCTATCAACTTCCTATTAACTACCTCTACTCTTATTTATCATTTTTTTGCTTTATTTATTATTTTTTCGTATTTGTATAATCAAAAAAAAAGTTTTCATGTGATTCTGGACAGTTTTTCAATGGAAAAAATAAAATTGAAATAAAAAAAATTAAGCAATAACTATTCCTTATAATTTAATATCCTGCTTTTTTATGGAATTACTTGCATGAATCACTGCAGAATATTCTCATTTTTCAGTTCTTTAACTAATTCAACTTTTTGAAGCCGCCGCCAATGGGCCTATATTTTTTTCAAAAGTCACTTCAGGTCATCAAATAATTCAACTTTTTGAAGCCGCCGCGAATGGATCCATATTTTTTTTAAGGTCATAGTCTAAGTTTTAAAATCTTGCAACGAGTTTATTTTTTAATCTACTTGTAAAATTATGAAATTTTTAACAAATATCGATTTTTTCCATTTTTTACGCAAATTTCAATTTTTATTTTAAAAAGTTTTTCACGATTTACACTAAAAACAATTGGATCTTGTAGTAGACACTTCAAAACATACACGGAAAAAAATTTGGTACAGTTGCTACATTACCTCCTGCTGCACCACAATAAAGGGCGACTGTTGCGCTATTTTAGGTTAGCTGCTGTACTTTTTATGTGTAGGGAATAGCTACACAGTGATTAAATTCTCCTTACCACTACCATCGTTTTAACAGCATAACTCAGCGGTTGTGTACTGCGCTGTGAAGCTTGGCGATCCGGGTTCGATTCCCGGCAATGGAAAAATCTCTCCATGTGACTAAGTTAGGGTCCGTCCACATTGCCTTACTGATGAGTCCAGTGGCGGACCCGGGACGAAACATAGAAGAGTAAACATATAGATGGCTGAATGCCATCACTCAATAGCTATACGCTATATATGGAGAAACTGCTGTCCCTCTGTCGGAAGGAGCGCTGCGCTCCTTCGACAAAGGCAACTGCTCTACCAAAAAGGGGTAGTTGCTGACCCGCAGAGAGAGACAGCAGCGTGCCCAAATGAAAGTCATGCAACTTTCGTCCGTTAAATGCAGCAGTAGTATCTATAGGGATAGCAACTTTACCAAATTTTTTTCCGTGTAAATTTTTCTGAATTTTATTAGATTCTTTGAAAGCCAAAAACAGTCAAAAAACTAGACAGGGCACAAAAGACTCATGTGTGTAAACAGAGGGTCAATATTGAATTTCAACCTATAGATGCAGGTTTGTGGATTAAAAAATTTGTTTTATGTCCCGAAACGACAGAGTAACACTAACTCAGTGGAAATGCATTTTAGAGGAAAATGTTTAAAACAAAAGTTGTAGGATTCTTTTCCGGGAATTCAATGGTGAATTTTACCATGAACTGAGCTTGGTCTGGACTGGCATTTGAAGGTCAAGCTCATTTTTGCATAGTACCGCATATTTTTATCCCGGAAATGAAGGTAGCACAAAACTGTTAACTAGTCTCCAAACCACAGTTCCTGCAACCCTCTAAGCAACCCTATTATTTTACGCCATTTTATAATTCAGTGATTGAAAGTTTTCGAATTGAAAACTTAAGGCGTTCAATTGTGAGCCCGAAATGTTCAAAGTGACCTTTGTCAAACATGATAATATTGAACGGATCCTTTATTTGAATTCAGCAAATTCAAAAAACAATAGATGCAGCAGCTGGTAAAGGCTGCGTAGCCTTTTCTCAGTCCAACCTTGAGATAACAAATCACATCTAGCTGACCATGAGACGTTAAGCAGACCTCTGATTTAACCCTCTGTTCACACACTGGGTCTTTTAAGGCACAAACGATTTTTCAAATTGAAATATCTCGTCTTTGAGAAATAATGGAAGTTCGGTTCCCCCCCCCCCCCCTAAAAAAAAACTAGGTGGTAAGAGGCTCAGATACTGTAAGTGCCATTCCAGCTTGTTTGTTAACCTTAGAGCGGTGCGCGATCAAAGTGCGCGTTGTGTCATAAAAGACCCTGTGTGTAAACCGCGTTAGCGTTTTCGCAAGTTTGTGAAGATTTTTTTTTGCTTTAATTCTTATTTTATCGTATTTGTATGATCAAAAAAAAGTTTTCGTGTGATGCTCGACAGTTTTTCGGTGGAAAAAATAAAATTTAAATAAAAAAATTAATCAATAAATAAGCTTTAAAATTTAATATCCTGCTTTTTCTATAGAATTACCTGCATGAATCACTGCAGAATATTCTCATTTTTCAGTTCTTTAACTAATTCAACTTTTTGAAGCCGCCGCCAATGAGCCTATATTTTTTTCAAAGGTCACTTTTCAGGTCTTTAAATAATTCAACTTTTTGAAGCCGCCGCCAATGGGTCCATATTTTTTTTTGAAGGTCATAGTCTAAGCTTTAAAACCTTGCAACGATTTTTTTTAAATTTATTTTTTGCAAAATTATGAAATAATCGACATACAAATATCGATTTTTTTTCCATTTTTTACGCAAATTTCAATTTTTATTTTAAAAAGTTTTTAACTTTTTTAACTTTTTCAATTTTTTGAAAGCCAAAAACAGTTAAAAAACTGAACAGGACACCAAAGACCCATGTGTATAAACGGAAGGTGGGAAAAACAAGTGTGTAAAAGGAGGGTTAAAATCAATGACTTCAAAAGCCTACATCTACTGGTTAAATTTTAAATTACTAAGCAATTTTTTTAGGTTAAAAGGGTATCCTCATATAAACGGCGAAAAATGAACGTGAACTTTAGGAATTTTTTTTTAACAAACTATACGATATTTTTTATTAAAATTTTGAGAGCATTTTATCAATAATTCGAAAAAGTAAAAAAAAAATGTATTTATGAAATAATTGTCATAAATACTCTTCTGGTGTTCTGTTGAAGTTGTGATGTTTCTTTTCTTGATCTGTGTCATAGTATGACACAGGTCATACTATGATAAAGCTTGATTTATTGTGCATAATACAAGTCCACATTTGTTTATGTAAAAAAATTGCTTTACAAAATAGCCCTTGCGAAAAGATAAAAACCAGGGGTTTGTCGTGTAACTCTGCCGTGGCTTGACTTTCAATGACGATATCTAAGAACTAAATAATGTAAAAAATTTGAAAAAATCATGTAGATGCTTTGATATTTTAACTATACATACGTTAAAATTAAATTTAAATACACTGATAACAATTAACGTAAAGTGCAATTAAAAATGACTATGCTATATCTCATAATATACACAGTAGAGACTAATATTTTGGCTCAAATTGCTTGTAAAAATTCAAGAAATGCAATAAAATGATAATCAGGCTTGAAAAACTAAAAACCTATTATTTAATAACAAATATTGCTGGGAGACCGATGAACGGTAGTGTAGGTGTGAGGACACAATGGGATACAGTAGCGTATCTATTTCTTTTTACATTCTCATCAGCGAGAATGTATTATATTTGTGTAAAATTTGACCCCCCCATTTTTTGTTAAATCTTCACGTTTTGTGACCCCCTGAACCCGAAAAACATGGTTTTACCAATGTGTCTGTCTGTCTGTGGGTGTGTGTGTGTGTGTGTGTACGTGTGTCTGTGTGTGTGTCTGTAGATTTTTACTTTTCGTTCACGATAACTTTCGAAGGAATTGACCGATTGGATTGGCCTTTGGTACACTCTTTTATTGTCCTAAAATGAAGGCCAAGTTCCTTGGCCAGAAATTTTTGATGAAAATTAAAAAAGTTAGAGCATTTTGAAAATTTGTAAAAGAAAAAAAATTTAATTTAAAGCCAAATAACGCACGATATGAAAAAGAGTCAAAGGATGAAAAATATATCTTTTTGAACGCCCTACAGGACTGATGTAACAATTTTTTGAATTTTCTTGAAAAATCTAAAATTCAAATTTTGAGCCAAATAACGCGTGATACAGAGAAAATTATAAGAACATAATTATTTGTCTTTGATGAGAATGTGTTCCTTAAGGTTGATAGAACCTTAAGTAAATTAGTTTTCTTCTTCATTTGAAACTAAAGTAATTTAAAGAAAAGTATACCTATAGCAGCGATGAAGGTTGGTAAACGAATGCAAGCGTGCGAAATGTGATGAGAATATGTGCTCACAATGGCAACCCTAGTTTTTTTTGGACAGCAGTTAAAGCTATTCAATGAGGAGACCCTTTAGCTATAGTATCCCGCTGTGTCCTCACACCGACACTACTATTCATCGGTCTCTTAGCAATATTTGTTATTAACTAATAGGTTTTAAGTTTTTCATGCCTAATTATCATTTTATTGCATTTTTTGAATTTTTCCAAGCAATTTGAGCCAAAATATTAGCCTTTACTATGTATATTACGAGAGATAGCATAGTCCTCTTTAATTGTACTTTACTTTAATTGTTATTAATATATTGAAATTTAATTTTAACGTATGTACAGTTTAAATATCAAAGCATATACATGATTTTAAAAAAATTTTTTACATTATTTAGTTCTTAGAGATACGCGAAAAAACCCACGTTTTTATCTTTTCGCATGGGCTATTTTGCAAAGCAATTTTTTTACATAAATAAATATGGATTTGTCGTATGTGCAATAAATCAAGCTTTATCATAGTATGACCTGTGTTTTTATGCGATTTTTTTTACAAGTAACTTTCAAAAATATACAAACGTTTTAGAGGGGTGGTCTTCGTAAAGTGAACGGATAGTAGGTTTGTCTGAAAAATAGGACCCAAATTTTTTTAGCTTTATAACACTAATACCTCGTCGATGAACCTCATTTTCAAATATAATAACAATTTTTAACAAAATGGTGGACTATGAACACATTTTCGAGGAAATTTTTTTTTATTTCTGCAAATAAGTGGATAAATAAAATTTTTAAATAAAATCCGAGATGTTCATCGATTAGAGAATTTAAATTCTTTTAAAATGGTTTTTTTAAATTTTTTTTTAGGTTGAAAACTCACTGAGTAATCGTGTCTGCAAGTTCGGAAAATCTGAAAAATAACTTTTCGAGAAAAACGCGATTTAGTCCAGTCAATAAAGACACAAAAAAGGCCTCGCCTTGCAAAAGGTCAGAACAAAATGAAAATTGGCAATTATCTTCATTTTGGGGCCCTAATGCTTAATCAACCCCCAAAAAAGATCACACAAATTTGGTGTGCGGAAAAAAATGGCGGCCAAAATGAAGCCAAAATTTTCGTTTTTTGGAAATATCTCGTTTGAAATGCACTTAAGAGCAAAAGCAGTCCTATTATAGAAAAGTCATGGCATGAAATCTCGAATTGAACAAAGTCGAATATCGAAAATCTCGTATGAAACTCGAAAAGTATCGAAATAAGAAAAAAAGCATTGGGCATATTGAATGTAGAAAAGAACATAGAACTTAGGAAGGTAGTGCGACGACGGCCGCGTAGCGGCCGGCAGTGGCACTAGTTTTATAAAAAGTTGTAGAACACACAATTTCCTATCATTTTTGTTATAAACAAATTTTTCTCACATTAATAGTTTACGATTTATGGCAGAGAAAAGCGGAGCACTTTTTTGCAATTTGCAAAAAATTTCAAATTTTACCTTGAAATCTGAAAAATTGTTTATTTTTATCGTCATTATATTACTATTATATCATTATATATTTACTAGCAAAAATAACGCGCGCGCTAGGCGCGCGATTAGTTTCTTAATCAATCAACACTTTTAATTAAATAAAGCAAACATTATTTATTTAAACAAAATCAGTTTTATTACATACATTATATCATATATCATATATAAAGAATGCAAAAAAATTAAACAAATAATTTATTTTTAAGGATAAACACACCCACTTCCCAAAAATGTATTAGAGCGAATCAGTTTCATTCCGAGAGTATCCGTGGTAAAAAGATAAATCATATCCTAATGAATCCGAGTCAATCCGAAGTTTGTATAAAGATTCCTATCAGAATGAATTCGAGCCAATCCGAAGTCTGTATAAAGATTTTTATCCAAATGAATCCGTGCAAATCCGAACTCTGTATAAGGATTCCTATTCGAATAAATCCGAGCCAATCCGAAGTATGTTTAAAGATGGCTATCTGAATGAATCCGAAGTCAGCCTATAAATTCCTCTAGAATAAATCCGAGGCAATCCAATATCAACCTAAAAATTCCGATTCGCATGAATCCGAGCTAATCCGTATCAGCTATCAGTAACCACAAAAAACTGATCAAAAGAAATAAAAAATTCTTGTAAAATTTTACACTTATGATTGTATGTTAAAATTGATGATTTTATTAATCAGTGGTAGAAATTTCGATTTAAATAAACGGATAAGTTTATTCGAATAGGCCACTCAGTCAAATTTAGATTATTATTGGCACCGAATTCATTCGAATTGAAGACTCGGATTCATTCGGTATATGAAACTTTTCGGAGAAGCCTCGAATTCATTCGCATTAAAAATTCGGATTAATTTGGTTTAAAAAGTTTCTTCAGATGATTCTCAGAATTATTTGGATTGAAACTTCGGATTCATTCGGTTTAAAAACTTTCTTCGGATTACCTTCGGATTCATTCGGATTGAAACCTCAAATTCAATCGGTTAGAAACTCCTTTCAGATGAGCCTCAAATTCGTTCGAATTGAATATTCGGATTCATTGAGTAATTTTTACGAATGAGTCGCGCATTCATACTGATTTAACCCTTCGAATACAACGTGGGGTGTATGGCCACCCCAACGGAACAAAAAACGTATATTCGCTGTGTATAGGTTGCAGAAAGGCTTCCCGCTTTGAGTACCTTCTCTTTCAGTATCACTTCAGCCCCTGCTGCAAAAAAAAAAAAATAAAATAAAAAATAAAAAAAAAATTGTTAAACAATTAGTAAGCTATTTGACAACTTTCCTACATTGATTCTAGGTATTTGGGATTGAATTCAAGTATTTTTCGAAACCCGGAAATGCGCCATTCAAAATTTAAACGCAAAAAACAGAGTGGGGTGTACACACACCCCACGTTGTACTATACGTCCCACGAATCCACGTTGTATTCGGAGGGTTAAAGTTCGGAATTATTCGAATAGAACATGTGAATCGGAATGGCTCGAAATGATTCAGATTCGCTCGGATACAGACTTCGCATTGGTTTGGAATACTTCGGATTTGCTCGGATTGGAGTTTTATCTGAACTTTCGCAAGACTCGCAAGGGTTAAGCTGCATTTACACCTTTTAGGAAAATGTTCTTCTTCTCACTCTACCATGTGACTATCCCATAAATTTGTCTCATTCGCACATTTTCCGGGGAAAATGTGTGGAAAATGTGCGAATGAGACAAACTTATGGGACAGTCACATGGTAGAGTGAGAAGAAGAACATTTTCCAAAAAAGGTGTAAATGCAGCTTTACTAAAAAATTCATGGGCTTGGAATGACCGCGTTCAAAAATAAAAAAAATAAGTTTAAAATATTTTTACATTTCCTATATCTATAATAATAATCTTCGTACTAAATTAAATTATATTAAATAATATTATATTAATTATTATTATATATTCGTATTATATTAAATTTTCGAATTAATTTTTATCCAGAAATACGTACACCTTTTAATATTTCTAAAGTATTTTTTATTTTCCGACATAATTTAAAAGAGAAGATTAATTTATAAATAAATTTTTATCTAAAAATACGTAAACATTATATGTTTTTATTAAGGCCTGATTACACGCTCGTCGGCTGGTCGTCAGTCAGCAGAAAATACATAAGATTAAAAGAGACTATCTCAGGAGAAAATTTCATCCTTGCACTCTACGGATCTTCTCTAGAAAATGACACGCTGGGCTCTCTTCGTTATCTTTATATTCGACGATCAGTGACAAACAGTAAATTCAATTTACAAACATTGCCACCGACAACAGAAGCTGCATGAGAACATTCGTTACGGACCTACTATCAAGTCCAAGCATGGATGGACAATAAAAAAAACCCAGAGGAATGGGGATGGCAGCGTAGTCAACATGGACTTATTCCTGTCACACCAAAAAAAAAATCCTGCTCCAGAGGAATTGTTGCAGTTTATTTCCTGTAAGTGCAAAACATAATGCGGTTCGAAATTTGGTTGCAGGAAAGCAGATTTGAAGTGCTCCATCATCTGCTTGTTTCGCAATGGAAACTCCTGCGAAAACGTTTGCGAAATTTTATCAGACTCTGTCGAGGAGAAAGAAAAGGAAGAGAAGTTTAGAGCCATCAACATGCTTGAAAAAATATCAGCATCACTGGCAGAAGAAGAACAAGAAGAAGAAGAAGAGGAGAAGGAGAAAGAAGAAAAATAACAAGCTGAGGAAGAGGAAGTTGATCCTGAAAAAAATCCTGCTAACCTTCAGGAAGATATTAACCATCCTGGCCCATCCAGACCTTCAAAAATAAGTTTACCAAGCACACCCAAGTGCTCGAAAAGACTAAAACCAAAAGTTTAAACACTGAAACGGAACATCTTTTGCTCTGCTTTTCTAAAACGAAAACATTGTGGATTAGGCCTACTGAGGATACCACGTTAAAAAAACGCATCACTTACTCTACCTTATGGGTGATGCGGAAACGAGTAAAGTAGAGAATATATTCCATACATATCGATAAATTCATACTCTCTAAATTTGAAACAGTAAAAACTCAATAATTCACATTTCACAGTAAAATTTCACTGTTTCCGATATTCTCTAGGTTTCCACTGTGAATCAGTAAAAAGTAACTGTATTTGCCAGTAAGTATTACTGTTTTATCAGTAAGACAAATTCAACTGGATAAACCAGTAATTTTTTATTGTTTGTTGGGGTCGAGGTAAGAGTGGGGATGAAAATAAACCACACTATACACTCACAATTGTTTTGATCTGCATTTGATCACTGTTCACATACAAAATGCTATAAATGAAATGTCCAGGATTGGAAGAAAATAACAATGAGCCTTTTACTTATTTTTAGATTAGTGGACTGTAGCTTTAAAAGATAGCCGGATTTTCGATTAGCGTTGATTCCTTGGTGAATTAATACACATTGAGAACAAATAATATAAAAAACGATTTGTTTATTGAGATTAAACACAAAGTTTAATTTACATTGAAGATTGCCAATTATGGCGTAAGATCGGAGCTTAAGAAAACGCATCCGCACAGTTTTAGAAAGAGTTAGGAACTAACAACAGTAGGCCCTCAGAAGAGAGCCCCCTTTCGAGTAGCAAAGAAATTAAGAATACAGTGCCGTATGTACTTTTTTCTTAAATTAAAGCAATTTCTTTGATTAGAGTACATTAAATCCTAACATGAAATCTCACACTTAAATTAATTCAAAGAACAGACACAGAAATTTCGAGAAACCGCTGAAAGTTTTCGGTATCGAGTTCTCGCGACACATTCACAATCTTTGATTCACAAATCACGAAAAAGTACAAATCACAAAGGTGCGATAAGATAAATTTTTATTACAATGCGACATTAACTTAACAGAACTTAGGAAAGCGCAAGAATTAATTAGAGAAGTCGAAGGAGAACCAACGCGCTCGGAAGTCGGACAAAATCTGATCAGAGGATTCAGAGCTTTTCTCAGATTTTCCAAATTATTCTCCCTCTCTCTTGCGGCTATGTAAAATACTTATAGTACTTAAATGAGGTTTGTAATAAGTTATTTATGTTCAACTTACGTGGAAAAGTATTAAAACATTATAAACATATTATGGACAAATATGTGAAATAAAATATCCAAGCGTAACCTTAAAATCTGACATGTGAAAACAATTACTGACAATTCCAAATTTTGACCTGCCTTTTTAATTTTAAAACTAGTAAAACAAAAATTAATATTTAATAAAATTAAATAATACTTACAGATCGTATCAGACATCAGATTTACAGTCTGTTCAACAAGAAACGTTGGTCGATTTCTCGAAAACTATTACAGATTTTTGAACGTTTTTTTTTTTTAAATTAAAGTACTTTCAAAGGACTACGGCGCTGTTGCCAAATAGTTCTAGTATCGCTCGAACCGTACGAGAGAACGCACGTTAATTAAAATGAGTTCCGTTTACGCCAAACGTTTTGAAGCTGTCTTTTTGTGTACCCATCCAAAAGGACCACATATGTCCTACAGCGCGGCTGCTAAATATATCAAGAAGTTGGAGACGTTCGTGAAGAGGTGGGTTGAGCGGTATAAAGTTGATAAAACAGTCGACGACCTTCCCGAAAGAGGCAAATCTCGAGTAACAACCAGCAAGGAGGATAAAGCGATCGTGCAGCTGTTCAAGCGTACCCCTACTCTAGGATTGCGAAATTCCAAGGCTATACTAGCCAACAAGGGAGTCTACATTAGTATCAACACCATTCGACAGCGTTTGGCTGAATCGAAGATACAGTACCGTACCACGAGGCAAAAACCTCTGCTTTCCGAAACCCATATGGTAAAACGAAAGGCATGAGCTGCGGAAAATCTCCACCGGGACCGGTCAAACGTTATTTTTTCTGATGAAGCGTCGTTCTGGGCATGGGTTCCCATAAAGTATGCCTGGTCTACGGCAGGCAGTAGATTTCTCCAGCGGACCGTTAAACACCCAGTGAAGAACCATGTTTGGGGATGCTTCTCCGAGCGCGGTTTTGGAAGTTTAGAGCTCTTCACCGAGAACCTCAATGCTCAGAAAATGCTCCAAATATATCAACGTGGTCTTCTAAGGTCTGCTAAAAAGATGTTTGGAGCCGATAATGCTGATTGGATCTTGCAAGAGGATAACGACCCTAAACATCGAAGCCGTCTCTGCACCGCTTGGAAAGCGGAAAATGACATCACAACCTTGGACTGGCCATCACAGTCCCCAGATGCAAATCCAATCGAGAATGTCTGGAGCGTTTTGAAGAGGAAGCTTGCTGGAAAACGTGTATTCACCCTAAAACAGCTGTCGCAAAAAATCAAGAAGATATGGCTAGATTTACCAACGGGCTACGCTGAAAAATTAGTGGAAAGCATGCCGAAAAGGTGCCAGACCATTCTGGACAACGATGGGGACTGCACCATCTATTAGGTAGTAGCGCCGTAGTGCTTTGAAAGTACTTTAATTTAAAAAAAAAAACGTTACACCGAGGGCTTAACTAGAGTAAATTGCGAAAGAGTAGTGTAAGGTTAGGTATCTAAAGAAGCGTAAAAGCAGGGCTGCCAACATTTCTAGATTAATTCTGAATCGTCGGTAAAGTTGGGTTGCGTTGCCTTGTGCTTTGAGTTTGTGCGATTTACTTTACCGACGATTCAGAATTAATTCTAGAAATGTTGGCTGCCCTGCTTTTACGCTTCTTCCTATACCTAACCTTACGCTACTCTTTCAAGATTTACTCTAGTTAAGCCCTCGGTGTAATTAATTCTAAATAAATTTAGAAAATACAATTAACCAAATTTAACATATATATGTATATATATATAGATACTTTTTGATCACCTGGTATAAAAATATTTTATAAAATGAAGGTAGCAATTATTGCTTTGCTATGAAGCTAGAGTGTCTAACTCAGAGTCCCACCCCTGGTCAAGTCTGCTAATCAAGCATATATATTTTGTATTTGTATAGGGTAAGTCGAGGAGAGATGGATCACTTTTTTTGTTTTCCTTTATAAAACCGAGATTTTGCGCAAAAAAAAATTCCAGTCCGTGTAAGTTTTAGTTTCACTCCTTGTGAAGAGAACTTTGCAAATAGAAATTTCTTTGTATTAATATTTGACACTGTGAGAGACGTTTGAAAAAAAAAAACAATTCGAGAAGAGATGGATCTTTCGAGGAGAGATGGATCAGGAATAAAAAATTAGTGGTACCATCATATTTAATACAAATATTGACTAAGAATCATAATTTTGTTTATTTTAAAGTGTTTTGAAGAGGATAAAAAAGTACAAAGAAGGTGAAAGTTAGAAAGTAAGAAAAGTACAATGAAAATTAAACTTTCGACTTCTTGCCACGTTTTTTCATCTGCTGTTTTTCCATGGCTTCTTTTTTTTGGCAACTTTTTCTTGGAGATTTTGTAGATTTTCCTTCGAAGTCATTTTCGAAGTCATTTTCCTTCTAAGTCATTTTCTTTCGAAAATCCGTCTTTCCTCGAATGTCAAAAAAAAGTAATGTGTTTGACAAATTGAGAAAAAATTTTCAATAATTATTGGCGAAGCCTTCTTACCTTGCAAAAAGAGCTCACAAATCGATGCACGTATATCTTTTCGCAGAAATCACAATAACTAAACGATAAACGAATTGTTTTTGACACACAATAAAAATTTCCGTCGATTTTTCGAGCAGGTCAAAAAAAGAATGTGTTGTAGCTGCGTAACGAAACATCGCAATGACGCGACATCTGGAACTTTTTGTCTGTGTATCATGACACACTTACTCGCAAAAAATCAGCTCAGACGACAAGACAGGCTCGAAGTGCCGAGAAGTGATCCATCTCTCCTCTAGATCCATCTCTCCTCGAATTACCCTACTCTTAAAAGAATGAATAGTAAAAGCACCCACCATACTCCCATAAGGGGGGAGGGGGTAATGAGACAAAAAATGATAAATAAGAGTAGAGGTAGTTAATAGGGGAGTTGATAGTGTATTTTATTAAAAAAGTTTCACAGCGGCGAATCTCTCCAAAAATGCTGTTGTGATGTAAATTTCAGTATTTGAGAAGGCGTCGCGCCGCGAACACGGTAGTACTGTAGGCACAGAGTGGGAAGTACCCTAAGCCAATAATTTCGTTAGTTCGCTTCAGTTCATCAGAGTTCGCTCTCAATGTCAAACGCAACCAATCAGACGCAACCATTAAAAAGCAACAAATCGCGCCATGCCCGATGCATACACATCATCGCGGAGCCCGCGTCCCAGTTTATATGACATTAGTGATGACAGCTCAATCTATGGAAATAATAGCTAAACATTTTTCGAAATATATTTATGGACGTCCTATGGAACAAATCTCAATAAAATTCGAGAAGAAGCAGCCCACCATTGCTTTTCTGCTTTGGTCTTTCACAGAAATACTTCATATTTACACAGACTTTCAACTATTTTCAACATATCCTAACTAGTTCAAACATACATTAATTAAAATCTTTTTTCTACATTTTCTCACCGTCACACGCAGATACAACTATCAAGGAGGAATTAAAAACATCTCCTGAAAGAACTTCCATTAAAAAGAGGAGTCCAGATTGCAATTAAGAAATAAAAGAAGCCGAAGACGAGTCTAAATTCCACGATTCGCGATTATGAATATATACCTCCGTTACGCCTCGGGTACTGCGTGGGATTTGAATTTCCCAGAAATACGCGGATAGTCGGTCGAATAAATAAAGCAAGTCTCTTTCTCGCATCCTGGCATTCTAGCATTCTGGCATTCTGTCCGGGGAGAAGATGGCTTTGCTCGCATGTACCTTCTAGAGGATGAAAAAAAATCTGCTGGGATAAAAACTTGCTACAAAAAGTTGAATCGGAGAAGAGGGAAGCTTGAAACGAGTCTCTTAAGGTAACGAGTCGACCTCTGCGCAACCAACCATCCAACTTGTGTTTTTCGCGCCAAGCTACACAGTGCACACTAATTCTTGTCTTCTCATTTCTTTCGCAAAATCTAAGTGCGAAGGCACGGGTGAGCTAAAAACGACCTACTCCTGATAACGTTGCTTAATGGAGGAACTATGTCCGTAGCGTCGTTTGGTGGACTAGAGTAGGGAGGGTGGAGGGGGTTGGGCAAATTTTCGGATGCTCGCATTTTTAGAAGCTCACTAATTAAGGAGTGCTACAACGAATCCCTAAGTAATAGGGTATTTCTTATTATCATACGTAATACATACTTATTTTTCGAAATTATTATTTCATGCTAACCTAGAGTTACACGAAAAGAACTATTTCCGTTCAAAAAAGTCTGGGGCCTACAATTGAGGGCCTGGATGCAATAACGTCCTATAAGTTTCGATCGCTCGGCAGTGATGTCCCCTGGACTACCTGATACTGCCACTGCCTAGAGGCCAACGCTGCTAGGCGAAATATATTCATAGAATGTTATTGCATCCAGGCTCAAAATTATTTCAGAATTTTTTAATTTTTCAATCTTTTTATATAATATCTACTACAAAAAGTACGTCTTCCCATAAGATCACATATTATTTAAAATCATTGATTTTTCAAATATGAAGCTCTGAAATTATCCGAATTTTAACCAAAGCTTCAGTGCATTTTAATACAACTATGTATCATCCAAATATCAAACGATTCTCATTTGTAATCCTATTACCGAGGGTTTTCATGTCACAAAGAGACCAACATGGGCAAGTAAGTTTGGAAGTTTTTGGTTTATTGCAATCGAAACTATGTATAACAAAAATTCGTTTAATAGTGATTTACAATAAAATTATGAGAAATCAAAGCAAAAAAAGCGAACTCTAACGAAAAAAAAAACTATTGTTCTCTTTGTAGGCATAATTTTGTTTAAAAAATATGTATCTTTACGGAGTGAAAAATTGTCTGCTTCCAACATATCTTGAATAAAGTATAGAGAACGAGTTTCTATTGTCGCCCTAACCTTTATCAATTCCATTATCTTGAGATTTGTTGATATGAGCTAACTTTTCCAAATATTTGAAAATAAGAAATACTCTATTTAAATAACTTATCAAAGTTGAAAATTCAGAACTTCAGGGAATAAAAGAATCCTCGCAATATTCCACCGGATGCTTATGTACGCGTTTTAGGGATGAATATATAGATGAATCCCCAAATACATACACACACACACACACACACACGTATGTTTAGATTCCTGATGTAGGAGCAACCCCATACCGCTTTCTATTGTACCATGATTTATGTGCACTAGCCGGTCGGGTGTCAACACACTATTGATTAAAATACACATTTCTAACTATATAACCACCTAATGGCACCCTTCCCGGAAATTCGATCCCCTCGTTGAGTTCAATATCTACTAAAAAAGAGGAAAGCAACACTTAGAAGGGCTCCTATCAACAGGAAACCTTTAATCAATCTTAATTGCCAGTCTAAGCTGGAATGCTCGTCACTTCCTTGATCCCGTGCCGCAAACTTAACTAATTTATGTTGAAGTTATGAAAACACTTATCGAAAATAGATATGGGCATTTCCATGCAAAATTTACAATCGAAACTTTTTTTACGCAATGGAATGGCCCACATATAGTTCCATTCGAATCTTTATTCCTTTTTCATTCATTCCAATCTATTACGTTTTTATTCTAGATATACTATTTTAGCCGTTATCTAACTAGAGATAAAAAGCTTCGAGTTTTTTCATCTCTATGATCAAGGGAATAAATACTCTCTTTTATTGAAATTGATCAATCGATTTTTCAAAATTGTTATTTCCCATCATTTTTTAGAGTTTTTTAATTAGTCCTCTTATGCCACTCACCCTCGGGGCACCCCTACCCCCTCCTCCTCAGAACTTCCCATTCCCTTTTAAACTCCCTAACGAATTTCTATCCCTCAGATAATCCCCTCCCCTCGTCCCAATGAAAAACCGTAAAGTTTGGGATGCACCCTCTGATCTACTGTAAGACTCCTACCCTTCCGCTGCACTTTTCCTCTCCTTATCGAAAACCTTATTGCCCGAGTTGTCTTTCCTATCTCGGGACACCCCCTCGCTTGGGATCCACCTCTGTTCTAGAGGATCCCTCCTCCCTAATGGGAGTTACTGTCCCCAAAAAAGACCTCTATCTCTCAGTAAATCTCAGAACATTTGATGGGTCTCCAATCTCCATTACCTTCCATTTAGTCCTGTCTTTTACGTTTCGACTTGAGTAGCAGTAAAAATGTCGACAGCAGCATGAAAAAAGAAGCGAACGCCAATCAAAACAAAATTAATTTTTATAAATCAATTTGAAGCGTTTAATAAAGCGTTAGGGTTAGGGACATGGGCCCTTCAACTCACGAAAATCGAATCTTTATATATGAAGAATTCGATAAAGTATAAAAGGAAATCGAGATCAAAATCGATAATTCCGAACAGCTTCAAAAAATGCAGTAACGAACCGAATTTGAAGCGTCATATTTTGAAATTGTACAGCAAGTAACGGAATTTATTAAACAGTGTCAACAGCGAAACCCACCGTATTCAGGTAGTGGTACAGATAGTCGTGTAATTAGTGAACCGTCAGCTCAAGCACCCGCTTTGTCAGAACTCGCGAATCTCCTGTCAGCAAATTCCCTCGCGTCTAATCTCCTTACTATTAAAATCCTGAAATTTTATGGGTCTTACAAGGATTGGATAAAATTTCGCGATTCTTACAAAACAATGGTACACGACAAGCCTGGGCTTACTAATATTCAAATGTTCCATTATTTGGATGATGCACTTACGGGAAGTGCTGCGAAAGCTATTCAATTATTAGATATCTCAGATGCCAGTTGTATAAAAACCTACATTTAATGTCCTGAGACAGATATTTGACGATACTAACAATCATTTATCGGCATTAAAATCATTCCTCTATCTTTAATCATTAAAATTATCCACCCATTCTTATTTTACGAAAAAAAGAATAGGAGAAACGGTTATTATCGTTGCCTGAGAAACCCACGTTTAAAGAAATGACGAAATTTCTAGAAAATCATTTCAAATATTTACAACGAGTATCATAAAAGAAATCTGGGACTCATCAGTTAAATAATGAAAGGAAATCGGGTCTCAAGAATTCAAATACAAAATCCTTTGAACGGGTCACTTCCCACTCAACGCCAAAAAAATGTGCTCCATGTATCAAGAATCAAATACACTTTATTATTGTGAAAAGTTCCTATCACTTCCAATTCGATCTCGAACTAATGAAGTTAGGAAACTCCGTATTTACTTTAATTGTTTGTCTCCTGGTCATCAGAATAGGTAATGTAAATTTGGTAAATGCAAAAACTGTTTCCGGAAGCAAAACTCTTTGCTTCAACTTGATTCTAATAAAACTCAAGAATAGTAAGATGGCGAACAAGTTTTACCACCAAATGTACAAGGAGAGTCTGTGAGTAATCAATCTTGTAAGGCAATACTTATTAGAAATTCAATTCCTTCTCTAGAAAATGAGAGTGTTCAGAGTTATTAGGTACTGCTTTCGCTAAAGAGGATTGCGTTGCCACGCCTTGAACTTCAGGTTGCACTGCTTCTATCACAATTAGTAGACACAGTGAATACTTCGTTGGACTTAAGGATTGAAGAACAATATTTCTGGTCTGATACAACAATCACATTAAGTTGGATACATTCATCTCCCAATCGCTGGCCAACTTTCGTGGCAAATCAGACGAGTGAAATCCAGAATTTCACAAACGAAAATTGGAACCACGTACGATCAGAAAACAATCTAGCTGACTTTATCTCTCGAGGAATCAACCCTGAAGAACTTCCTCACAGTAACCTTTGATGGGAGCGTCCAGTATGCTTAAAACAACTCAAATCAGCGTGGCCTCAAGATTGACTCGGAAGTGGAAATTTTGAATATTCTCTTTTTGTCACTATGAACGACGATAATCAGGATTTTAAAATACATACTTGCAAAATATTCATCCTTAAAAAAGCTCATATGTATTACGGCGTATTGTCTCCGTTTCATTTGTAACATCAGGGATGTTAGAGAAAATCGAATTATAGGCTACCTGACTCAAGACCAAGATTTTCCATGCTAACTTAAGGATCTTATAAACTCAAGAAAGGTGCCACGAAGGAGCAAATTAGTCCATATAAATCCATTTATATACCAGCAAGCCCTACTCAAATTGGGCGAGCGTATAGTCAATGCTCCAATTCCATTTTAACAAAAGCACCCTGTAATCCTTGAGATGAAAAATGCTCTCTCTAAACTTCTTATTGTACACGAACATGTTAAACTTATGCACGCGGGATGTCAAGCAGTAGTGGCATCTTTGAAAAATAGATTTTGATTTTTTCTTCTAAAAACAGCGTTAGGAATATTGTTAAGAAATGTATAAGATGTTTCAAGGTTCAACGGGTAACTCCTGAGTATATTATGGGAAATTTACCTTCTGCACGTGTTACGCCTCAATATCCATTTTTTACATGTGGAGTCAATTATGCACGATTTCAGCACAAATGCATTTTTCAATTGTTTATATAGATTTGTTTCTCGTCAAGGAAAATGTAAAAACATATAGTCTGACTACAGCACGAATTTTGTGGGAGCTTGCAATGAATTACACGAATTAAGTGAAACTTTTAACCAAAAACAAATATATTTTGCAATTACATAATGTGAAAGAAGTGAATTTTTGAGTGCAGATTCTGAAAGAACGGAAAATTTTACATTCAGATATGATATCAGCTATTTTTTTTTAAAATGATCCTCAAAGATATTTTAAGGTCAAGACAGGCATACAAAAAAAACAGATGTCTGTACCAAGAACGAGATCTATATATTCTTATGTATTTTGACGCGCTGATTCCGTATTCGGGGTCTGATTGGCTCCAGCACGTCAAGTTTAAGGGCATTTGAAGGTCAAATCGGCAAAAAAATCGATTGAAAGAAGGTGAATAGCACTTCTATGGTTTTGAGAGCCGTTGAATCCGAATCTGGAATCAGTTTGATTCGAACATGCCTGCATCAAGGTCATTTCAAGGTCAAATTTGTAGAATGTGAAAAAAGTGAATTTTTGAGTGCAGATTCTGAAAGAACGGAAAATTTTATTTTCAGATATGATATCCCCTATTTTTCTGATAAAGATCCTAAAGGTCATTTCATTTCATTACTAGTTCCACGAAGACACACTTTTGTATTTTTGCAATCGTCATATGAACTCTCAAGTTACTAACATAAATTAACCTTTAAATGACCTTTAGGATCATCATCAGAAAAATAGAGGATATTATATCTGAACGTAAAATTTTCCGTTCTTTCAGAATCTGCACTCAAAAATTGACTTTTTTAACATTATACAAATTTGACCTTGAATTTACCTTGATGCAGATATGTTGGAATAAAAATGATTCCACATTCGGATTCAGCGGCCCTCAAAACCATAAAAATGCTAGTCACCTTCTTTCAATCGATTTTTTTTCCGATTTG
Organism: Synergus itoensis; assembly: GCA_904066005.1. Taxonomy (NCBI): domain Eukaryota; kingdom Metazoa; phylum Arthropoda; class Insecta; order Hymenoptera; family Cynipidae; genus Synergus; species Synergus itoensis. The sequence continues at coordinate 56,461 of CAJFCP010025244.1, forward strand.
ACCTTCAAATGTCCTTAAATTTGACGTTCTGGAGCCAATCGGACCCCGGATGCGGAATCAGCGCTTCAAAATACATAAGAATATATAGGTCTCGTTCTTGGTACAGACCACTGTTTTTTTTTTGTATGCCTGTCTTAACATTGAAATATCCTTGAGGATCATAATCAGAAAAATAGCGGATATCATATCTGAACGTAAAATTTTCTTTTCTCCCAGAATCTGCAGTCAAAAATTCACTTTTTTCACATTCGACAAATTTGACCTTGAACTGACCTTGATGCAGACATTTTGGAATCAAACTGATTCCAGATTCGGATTCAACGGCCCTCAACACCATAGAAATCCTAGTCACCTTCTTTCAATCGATTTTTTTGCCGATTTGATCTTCAAATGCCCTTAAACTTGATGTGCTGGAGCCAATCGGACCCTGGATTCGGAATCAGCGCGTCAAAATACATAAGAATATATAGGTCTCGTTCTTGGTTCAGACCACTTTTTTTTGTGTGCCTGTGTTATCCTTAATTTGGTTTTTGGGCCACACAGAAGTGTAGGCCCCAGCGGATGAGCTTTTTTATGTATAAAACTCTGTATCCGATGACTCCTCTCATCGACGTAAGGGTTACACGCGTGCGTGCGTTCTGTACGAACACTTTTATCGCGTTCTCGTTACAGTGTATCTACATGGTAGGCGAACATCTTGCATACGGCGTGTATCCGCGTAATACGCAGCAAATGTCTCTTTCTATTTATGCGTTTCGCTTCGGTAAGGAAGAGACAGTTGCTGAGTTTACGCTGTACGCTGATGAAAAACGCTTCCATGTAGATACAGTGTTACCGAGCCTAGTAAGCGTCTACCCCCACTCTACGCCCACCGTTCACCGGTCAACCATAGCAGGCTGATTCCTATAAATCCACCCGCACAACGTTCTTTCGCCAGTTCAGCTCATGGTCGAGTCCCACCGAGCACATCAATGAGCTCTCGTCTGGGGAAAACTCATGCGCTCTTCCTATCTACAGGCGTAAACTATGACAGGCAGAGCACCGACGAGAAATCGCCAGGCATAGACACTTCTATCTTTGCAATTTCCAAATGCTTATCCTAAGTCGAAGAAATGATAATTAATAGGTGCTATGTACTATAGTTGTCATTTCACGCATTTCTTTTCTTAAGTTCAACGGTGTATGATTTCTACAATCTATAGGTGGATCTATGATTGTAAACATCTAAAGTAAAACCTAACTATTAGGAGCATTTATAGTTAACATTTACCACCCGAGAATATTATTTTCCGTACTTCTAAAGTCTATGATTTCTGTTGCGTCCAAACCTAGCAACTTAAAACTGTCAACCATAATGCTTTTCATTAGACGCACGAACTTTGAATCATTTAGAAAAGCAAAGTAGAAAGAGAGAGAGGGGGGAGAGAAAAGTGTGAGTGAGATTAGCGATCGGCGTTTGTGTCACCCCGCCCTCCGGTGGTCAATCTTAGTTAGTCTAACAACGACAGTGGTCTGAGTCTAACCTCAGTTCTTTCAGTTCGAGATCTAATCTTATTCTCAGTCCTTTCAGTTTGAGATCTAATCTCATTGTCAGTCCTTTCGGTTTGAGACCTAATCTCATTCTCAGTCTTTCAGGCAAGGCAATTACGACTTCGAGTCAAAACAATTTCCATAATCAATAGGAACACTTATGGTTATGTAAATCTAAGATAAATGTTAATAAATAGGAGTATTTATTATTAACAATTGTAACCATTCTCTTCACAGCTGTCTCTAGTGTTTCTTATTCTCATCGAACTCTAGCGTATCCCAACCGCCAAAACGAATTATAAAATAAGGCAATTAATTCACACTCAACAGGCGCAACTAAGAGTGATAAATTTAGCCGACATAGATAATATTTAATATTAGCATCTATGAATATTATCTATAAATGAACTAGAGTAATACACAACCAACCCTTACGTTATCTTCCTAATTGTCCACTCTTCTTGCTGCTTTACCATATTACTGCAGAAGGGGTGATAAATGTAAACCGTTTAGTCCATTTCCGAGTTCTATTATTTTATATTCTGATGACACACTCCTTAACTATGATTTCAGGAATCGTAGTAACTAGGACCTGAATAAATACCGCCTCCGTTCTTCTCCGTAAACAGTCGCACACTTACACACAATATTCTTTGTTACCGCGTATTACACTAAATACACACTTAAAATTATACTATTTATTCACACACATATACTCACGCCTACTTTCACAATTACTCTTTACACTCACACTAGTTTTACCATAGTACTGTAAAATTAAAAAGAGAATAAATATTTAAATTTTTGCTATTTAAAAAAAATGGATCTGTTTTAATTGTCTCTAAAACCTGACCCTGGCTTAGACTGAAGCATTCGCTGAGACAATTAGTAATGAGTAAAAATGTTGCCTCTTGGTTTTGTCTTAAGACATCGATGTCTGGCTCAGTCCGTGATTTAAGACGTGACCCTTTTCCAGGTCTTGGCGAACTACTCCCACTTTAAATATAAAATAAACTTATTTTTGCAACACCCACCTCTAAAGTTGCACTTTATGTGCCCCTAAGTTATGTGTAAAGTAGGTCTTTAAAGCTCAGTAACGTCACCGTAGATAATGTACTTTCATTACGCACGCAGACGTCACAGGTGTGTGTGTAAAGTATGCCTTTACGCACAGGTGACAATTTTACACATTTTTCGCAAATTGGTGACTTTAATCACAACCAGATAACTCTGGTAAGCAATTAACCTAAGGTACACAATTTATTATATTAATTTACTGTACATTTTATTTCTTTAATTGATTTATTATGTATAAACTGAATGCAACATAACCTATACCTATTTAATATAAAATGTTTAACTTTCTAACAAATAAATATCTTCATTCAGTTGACATTATTTTTTTAAATTATGATTTATTCATGTAATTTTATTTACTGCAACTTTTTTGGTTGGGTGTTGCAAAAAATAGTGTACGGCACACGTCCGTAAAACAGGTGATAATTACGAGTGTGTTTGCAGAATTTGCCTACGGCTGGAAGCACTCGTCTACGCTTCTGCACTCGCTTCGCTCGTGCACAAGCATTCGACTCGTGCTTCCAGCCTACGGCTAATGCTGTAAACTTCACACTCGTAATAATCACCTATTTCACGCACTTGTATCGTAAATTACCATTTTAACAAATTTTAATAAATTTTTTATTATTGCAGAAGAATTAGATAATAACACAAGCACACAAAAAAAAAGTGGTCTGTACCATGAACGAGACCTATATGTATATTCTTATGTATTTGACTCGTTGAATCCGAATTCGAGGTCCGATTGGCTCTAGCACGTCAAGTTTAAGGGCACTACAAGGTCAAATCGGAAAAAAAATCGATTGAAAGAAGGTGCATAATGTGTAAAAAAAAGTGATCTTTTGACTGCAGATTATGAAAGATCGGAAAATTTTACGTTCAGATATGATATCCGCTATTTTTCTGATGATGATCCTAAAGGTCATTTCAAGGTCAATTTACGTTAGTAACTTGAGAGTTCTTATGACGATTGCAAAAATACAAAAGTGTGTCTTCGTGGAAGTAGAGTACTATTTTCATACATTTTGAGGGTCGTTGAATCCAAATTCGAGGTCCATTTGACAGCAGCACGTCAGGGTTAAGGATATTTGAATGTCAAATTGAGGTCAATCAAGTCAATCGATTCTTATGTCTCTTATGTTTCTTATGTCCGTGAACCTTTAATAGATCCTTCATAAATTTTGCTTCCACCCCTTCATATCAAACGTGGTCTCATGAAGCAGTTTGTCAAAGCTCTGGACAAGGATGGTGAATGTTTCGGATACTTAGGGGAGAAGCTTCCGGGCATAAGCGATGCCAAACTAAAAGAAGGTATTTTCGATGGTCCTCAAATTCGCACTTTGTTCAGAGATGAAAAATTTGTTACAAAAATGTATCATGAAGAGATGGATGCATGGTCAAGTTTTCAAAAAGTCTCGGAGAATTTATTGGGAAATCAGAAGAGTGAAGATTACGAAACTTTGGTTTAATATTTATTGAAAAACTTCAAGAAGTTAGGTTGTTTGATGAATTTGAAATTACATTTTCTACATTCTCATCCTGATTACTTCCCAGAAAATCTCGGAGATTACAGTGAAGAACAGGGTGAACGGTTTCATCAAGATATTAAGGAAATGGAATGTCGGTATCAAGGAAAGTCGGATGTAAACATTATGGCAGATTTTTGTTTAATGCTTAAGAGGGACAACAAGCTATGTAAAAACGCAAAAGAGGAAGAGAAATCCGTTCCATAGATCTTTTGAAGACAGAAGGGTTCGTTACAAAAGAAGAACAGTGTAAATTTTTACAATATCTTAAAATGTTGTTTGCATCTTGGAGTAACGCCATCTCTATGAAGATAATGCATGGCTGATTCGATATATGCCTGAACAGAAGTTTCACGAATTATGCACATATTACTTGTGATCGGGGTGACCTTGGAGCAATTCGGAGACTGGATTCAGATTCAACGACCCTCAAAATCATAGAAATACTAGTCATCGCCTCTCAAACGACTTGGTTGACCTCAATTTGACCTTAAACTTTCCTTGACCCTGACGTGCTGCAGTCAAATGGACGTCGAATTTGGATTCAGCGATCCTCAAAACGTATAAAAATAGTAGTCTAGTTCCACGAAGACACACTTTTGTATTTTTGCAATCGTCATACGAACTTTCAAGTTACTAACATAAATTGACCTTCTTTGATAGATGTTGTGCCGGACTCTTCCAGGACGGGTCTGGACGTTTCACCTCGGCCTTGATTCGCCTGTTCTCTTCCTCGTTTGTGAGGCAAGCTCGTTCCTTGCTCTGGCAATAAATTTCCTTCCTTTCAAGGGCTAGGAGGTCTATCGGTGGGACACTTGCGAGAACAAGTATCGCACTGGTGGACACTATGCGGTAGGCTGAGGTGATCCTCAATGCCACACCTCTCTGCGCCGATGCTAGCATTTTTCCCAAGGAGTAGTTTGCCGCGGCCGTCGCCCACACTGGTGTTGCATAAAGCAGTTTCGAGTGAAAGACGGACGCGAGGACTCTCTTTTTCGCTTTTCTTGGTCACTTCACGTTGGGCATTAACCTAGAGATATTTCCTCTGCTTTCGATGGCCTTGTTGTTCACTTTTACTACATGGTGGCGGAAGTTTAGTTTCCTATCCAACTCCACTCCGAGGTAGGTGAGTTGGTTTTTCCACTTTATTTCCGTCCCCTCCAGTTCTATTCTAGGGGTCCTAAAGGATCTTCTGTCTGTGCCCAGCACTGCTTCTGTTTTGTGTAAGGCCATTCGAAGGCCTCTCTCATCCAGCCAGCGTTTGGCTCTCCTCAGGCTCTCGTTGACCCTCAGCTCCAAGATGTCGACATTTTCCGCTGCGCAGACGATAAAAGTATCGTCTGCAAATCCTACCAGTTCAGTGCCTTTGAGCAGGTCTATTTTCAGGAAGTCATCATATGTGACATTCCATATGACAGGCCATACCCTTGAGCCCTGTGGTGCACCGCACGTCATTTCCTCTTTGATTGTCAAAGAGTCTCCCTCGTAGACCACCCCTTTAGACCCTTTTACTCTCTAGAGCTTCAATGCAGTTTTTCCACCGTACTGAGTTTAAAGCGTTGCAGATGTCCATTGAGACGAGAGCGCAAAATCCCTTTTTCTTCAGTCTCCCGGTCTTGACTCTTGCCTTCCTTGCCATGTCAACCACTGTCTGGATCGTGTCGACAGTCGGGCAGCCTTTTCGGAATCTAAATTGTTTCTGGGATAGGCTACATTCCCCGGTCATGTGACTAACCAGTCGTTGGATGCTCAGCCCTTCCAAAAGCTTTCCCATTGAGTCCAGAAGGCATATTGGCCTGTAGGACGATGTCTCGTTCAGCGGTTTGTCTCCCTTCCTAAGAAAGACCAGCTTCTGCTTCTTCATGAAGAGTGTTCTTCAGTCGCTGAAGAACACTCCTTCCTGAAGACAGGAATTGAATGTTTCGAGCAATATACCCCGGTATACTTCGATTATCTTTCGCAAGATTACGTTCGATATCCCACCCAGGCCTGGTGCTTTGCCCGTTTTCATTTTGGCTCCCGCCGACTTTAGTTCGTCCAGGGTGAAGAGGTCTTCCTCCTTCACCACCACGTCCTTCCACTCCTTTCTTACCCATGCTCCCTCCCGTGGAAAGAGCGCCTTCATTATTCTGGGGTCCTGGGGTCTTTTGTCTAGTTACCAATTTCTTGGTGACTATTTTATACGCCAATCCCCACGTATCCTTCTCGACCTCAGCAATCAAATCCTTCCAGCACTTTGACTGGCTCTCTTTCATCGCTTTTTTGAAGGCTTTCTTTGCGTCCTTCCATTTGGTCTTACGGGATCTGTTTCCCTTGGATCGGATACTCTCCCTCCTCGTTTTCAGGCATTCTTTGCGCAATCGTGCCAGTTCCTCATTCCACCAGTACATAGAGTTCCCTATGTTCCTGTCAAATTTGCGTCGTAGTGCACACGCTTCGCATGCAGCGATCACTTTGCTTCGAGTAGCTTCAACTAGAGCTTCCATTGCTTCGGGTTTTTTCACCCAATTGAGCTCGTCGATACATCTTGCTTCTTCCAGAAAGAGCCTCAGTTTTCCCTCGTCGAGTTTCCTTGTGTTCCAAGACGGGTGCTTGATCTTCCTATGCCGACTTCCTGTCGTCTTTCCTCTCTTAGTGTGCTGGCTAACAGAGAACTTTATGTACCGATGGTCGATTAGAATTTCCTCGTCGAGAACAGTCCAGTCGATTATTCTCCTGGCTGTTCCAGCAGTTGCTATTGTCAGGTCGATTATTGATCCTGAGTCACCTCTTGTGAAGGTGAACTCTTGGCCTGTATTTACCACCGTTAGGCATTTGAAGGTCAAATCGGCAAAAAATTCCATTGAAAGAAGGTGACTAGCATTTCTATGGTTTTGAAGGCCGCTGAATTCGAATCTGGAATCAGTTTGATACCATCACGTCTGCATCAAGGTCAATTCAAGGTAAAATTTACATAATGTGAAAGAAGTGAATTTTTGAGTGCAGATTCTGAAAGTACGGAAAATTTTACGTTCAGATATGATATCTTCTATTTTTTTGATAATGATCCTAAAGGTCATTTCATTTCATTACTAGTTCCACGAAGACACACTTTTGTATTTTTGCAATCGTCATACGAACTCTCATGTTACTAACATAAATTAACCTTGAAATGACCTTTGGGATCATCATCAGAAAAATAGCGGATATCATAACTGAACGTAAAATTTTCCGTTCTTTCAGAATCTGCAGTCAAAAATTCACTTTTTTCACATTATGAAAATTTGACCTTGAATTGACCTTGATGCAGACATGTTGGAATCAAACAGATTTCAGATTCGGATTCAGCGACCCTCTATACCATAAAAATGCTAGTCACCTTCTTTCAATTAATTTTTTTGCCGATTTCATCTTCTAATGCCTTTAAACTTGACGTGCTGGAGCCAATCGGATCCCGGATTCGGATTCAGCGCGTCAAAATACATAAGAATATATATAGGTCTCGTTCTCGATACAGACCACTTTTTTTTGTGTACCTGTGTAATTTAAGGGATTGTGGTAATTGCCATAAGAGCTAATTTTGTTTCGCCAAAGGTTGGTCAAAAATTACTCGATTTTTATGGCCAGCCCTTTTTTATGGCTTCAAGACATAAAATTTTCGTCTCAAGACATCTAAGTCTGGTTCAGTCCGTAACTTAAGTCATGCGTATGTCTTGAACATATCTTGGTTCAAGACGTGTGTCGAGATGGATTCGCAAACCGAGAAATTTTACTTCAAGATACTTGTACGCAGATTTGTCCTAATGATTTGTCTCTTCTAATCTACTTTACTTTCTATTTATAATTAATGAGGTGGGACAGAACTACTTTTGTGGCACTCATGCTCACCTGCAGGCGGTCACTCGGCCGAAAACTGCAGAATTACAATTCTTACACTTTTGTGGTGTCAATCCGCAATCGCTGGATACCGATATGATATTTGGTGATAACCTTTTGATTTACGAATTCTTTAATTTCCCAAACCTTAGTAATTTTCCAAAAGGAAATATTCATTCCTTTATTTCGAGATTTTTGTTAAATACGGTATCGCTTGATAAAATAACTAAACCAATTCGTAAAAAAATAGAAAAAAAAGTGGGGGGGCCGAATTTACCCACAGTACCGACATAAGACCACTTTCCCCTATATATGTAGTTTTAAGGTTTTTGTAAAACTGAGCAATCAGTCAAATATATCGATATTCATGAGTAATTCGCATTATTCGTAATTTAAAAGCTATGTAGAAACAGACAAGTAGGAAGGAAATATCAATGTTTATTTAGAGACTGTATGAACTCCATCCCTCAGTCCCAGATCCGAAATGTTCCAACCCACAGGCTTGCACAGGTGGCAATTAATCTTTTATTGTTAATTTTGAACTTATTTCAAATAAACCTTCTTTTAATAATTTAGAAATTGAGGCGCTCCATATTAAAGGGACCTATTATCTATTTTTTCGAAAATAAGTAAGAAGTGGATTCTTGTTCATCCCGCCTTACTCCACAGTTTACAACGTTCAAGACGCACTGAAATAGTTTTTTATCCTTCTCAAAAATATAATATAGGCCCTTCTGAAATGGAACGCCTCAATGATTCATATCATAATGAAAAAAATTTAATTATTAAAATTTTTAGGTTACATATATGGGGCATTATTCCTCAAGTGTACCACCCTCAGAATTTGACTTTGTCTGATCGAACTCAAACTTGGGTAAAGTATAGTCCTACTAGGTACAACTTTAGAGGAAAAAGATTTTTTCGATTGGATAAAAATTGACCGAGATAGGGGAGGGGGAATTTTTCGATTTTTTTCGATTTTGCGCTGTTTCGTGCTATTTCGAAGGTACTAATCTCCTTTCCTATGGAATATACAAAATTTTGTCTCACATGTTTTTGATAGATTTTTTCCTGGTCTATCGAATGGTTTTAACCATTTTTTAAAAAATTGAAAATTTGACCATTTTTTTTGAAAATAAAAATATTTTTGACTTTTTTAGAAAAAATGCATTTTTTTTTTTTTTTTGTTCCAAAATGAAGCTTAAGTCTCTATCTTTCGATGCTGTAAAATTTATCATGCTGTTTTTTGTTGTTTTCGTGAAATTAAATAAAGAGTAAAGCGCCGCGCCGACGGCGCTCGATACTGCTAGGTCTCTCGCTCCGCGCATTTCTCTTTATTTAATTTCTCGAAAACAAAAAAAAACAGCAAGTTGAATTTTACAGCATCGAAAGATAGAGACTTAAGCTTTATTTTGAGAGAAAAAAAAAATGAAAAAAATGCCGTTTTTCTAAAAAAGTCAAAAATATTTTTATTTAAAAAAAATATCGGTCAAATTTTCAATTTTTTAAAAAATGTTTATAACCATTCGAT
>CAJFCP010025245.1:6296-19417 GCA_904066005.1 Synergus itoensis
TAAATATTTTTTCGCTCTGTATGCAATCTTATATTTAAAAAAATATTAGTGCTACAGAGCGAAAAAATATTTATCTATAATTTTCGTTGAATAAAATGGAGAATGGAATTTTGAGCTTAACACTTGGGTCCAACGCCCTTAAAGGATGGAAGAAAATAAATTTTGAAATAAAATCTTTATTCTTTTCAGGTGGAGGTGGAGTACGAAGTTAGTTCAGATGACAATGAATTAATTGAGTGAGTATTTGACATCTACCTCTCCTTCTTTCTCCCCCACCTTTTCTATGTTTAAATCATTAGCATTCCTCGCCTCTGCCACATGCGATAAGAAGACAGACGATTTGATCTTATCTTTTCGGAGTCAGATATTTTTTATTTTTTTAATACATACTCTTTAGTATCTGAATTTAATTACATATTTATTTAGTTTTCTTTTAGATTTTTTTTTAGATTGAATCAGGGTGGCCACATGTCAGGGAAAAGAAAGTTTGTCAGAGAAGTCAGGGAAAAGTCAGGGAAATGCGAGCAGCTGTCAGGGAAAATATAAATTGACATTTATGTTAACTATGTTATTTTTGTCGTTTTACATATGTAACTTTTATAATTTATTTAACAGATTTTAGAAACCTTCCAAAGATTTCGAAGGATTACAAAGAATTTCCAGGCATTCTTTGAGATTCTTTGGGTTTCTAATGATTTCAACAGATTTTCAATAATTTAAAAAAATTTTAAGAGGTTTCTAGGAATTTTAAAGGATTTCACGAGATTTTTATGATTTTCTAAAGATTTTGTGGAATTTTGAAAAGTTTTCAAAAATTTTTAAAGTTCTTTACGTATTTTAAGGGATTTTAAAGTTTTTCGTGGAATTCTAAAGTATTTTAAGAAGCTTGTGAAAATTTTAAGTAATTTTACTATTTTAAAAATGATTTTAAGGAATTTTAATATTCCTCATAGAATTTTAAAAAATTTCAAGCCATTTTGATTTTTAAAAGATTTTATGAGATTTTTTATTTCAAGAGTTTTTTTTTTATAGATTTTAATGCACTTTAGGGAATTTTAAAGAATTTCACGAGATTTTTATGATTTGTAAACGATTTTGTAAAATAATTGTAAAGGATTTCATGGAATTTTAAATATTATAGTGGAATTTTATGATATTAGATGATATTAATTATTATGATGTTATTATGTTATTATTATTATTTTTATTATTATAGATTTTATGTTATTATTAGATATTATTAAGATGTTTCTGGGAATTTCAAAAGATTGCAGGGAATTTTAAAGGATTTCAATAGGTTTACAATAATTGTAAGAAATTTTGATGCATTTTAAGAGTTTTTAAAATTCCCTGTGGAATTTAAAAATATTTCACGAAATTCTGAAAATGTTTTATGGAATTTTGAAGGTTTACAGGAAATTTTTAGGAATTTTAAAAGATTTTGAAGTTTTTTGAGGAATTTAAATAAGTATTTGAAATTATTTTGAGGAATTTTAAAACAATTAGTGAAAATTTAAGGGTTTTCCTGAAATATTAATAAATTTGAAGGGATTTTTAATGAGGGATTTAAAATGAGTTTTAAGAGATTTCAAAAGTTGTTGTAAATTTAACAGATTTTTACGAATGTCAAATGTTGTGAACTGATTTTGAATTTCACAATATTTAAAGTGATATACGAAATTTTTGAAAAATTTCAATAGTATTATTATTGAAAATTTATACGCATTTTTAATACTTTTCTGTCAGCGAAAGTTGTCTGAAAGTCAGGGAAATGTCAGGAAATTGAATAATTGAATCTTGTGGCCACCCTGTCAATCTAATAAAATTTGAGAAATTAACATTGAATATTTGTTAATTATATTCTCTGCAGGGATGCCAGTCTGTCCCCTTTTTTCCCCTTTTTTTCGCCTTAAATTTGTAAAATCCCCTTAAAACCCTAAAATCGAGAATTTTGACCCAATTTTCCCCTTTTTTTTTTTTCACAAAATTTAGATTCATGTTTATAAAAATTATCACATAATTTGACTTTCAAGACATTCAAAAATCAGTTCCGAAAAAAAATCGCAAAAAAATGTGAATTAATTAAGTCTGCTTATATCAAATAAAAAAAGGAAATTGTCTATTTTTATTAGAAAAGGTCATTTTGGTGCAAATAATTTTTTTTTTAAATACCGATATGCGGAAATGATGTATCAAAAGTTCCTAATAATAAAATACAAATGATCATAAAAATATTGTATTTATTAATGTATTTTACTCCGCTTACACTATAAAAAAACCCTTTTTTCCTTAAAATTGAACTACTGAACCGCTGACATCCCTGTACTCTGTAATTAATTTTTTTTGTGAGTTAAATAAAAAATTTTTATTTTTATTTTTAAGACCCGACGTAGAAGACATAGAAGTAGAAACAGTCGTCATATCCGAGCAAAATGTCAACCAAGGCAGAGAAAGAGCTGGACCACAAGATTTTGATATCTGCAAGGTGATAGGCAAAGGTGGATATGGAAAAGTCTTCCAAGTGCGCAAAAGAACCGGGAAAGATAGCGGAAATCTCTTTGCCATGAAGGTTAATAACTAGATTCATTCCATTTAAATTTCTGAATTATTAATTGATTTTAATGATCCTTATCAATAGACGTTTATTTAAATGTCGAATCTACAACAAGAAATTGTCTGATTCTCATTTTAAACAAATTGCAGGTTCTGCGCAAAGCATCAATAATCAGAAACCAGAAGGACACTGCTCATACCAAAGCTGAGAGAAACATATTAGAAGCTGTTAAGGTAATTTGAAATCTGCATAAAACTTCCTAATTATCTCTAATTAAATTTTAAACAAAACTCGAATAATCTTGTAATTCTCTCACAGCATCCCTTCATTGTTGACCTCATGTACGCCTTCCAAACTGGGGGCAAACTCTACCTAATCCTCGAATACATGTGTGGAGGGGAATTATTTCGCCATCTAAACAAAGAGGGAATTTTCCTTGAAGACACTGCCATTTTCTACCTCTGTGAAATAATCCTCGCCCTCCAGCATCTCCATCGTCAAGGAATAATCTACAGAGACTTAAAGCCCGAAAACATTCTTTTGGATGCCGAGGGTCATATAAAATTGACTGACTTTGGTCTTTGCAAAGAGCACATCGAAGACGACACCGTAACGCATACATTTTGTGGAACAATCGAGTACATGGCTCCAGAAATTTTGATGCGAAGTGGCCACGGAAAGGCTGTTGACTGGTGGAGCCTTGGGACTTTATTATACGATATGTTGACTGGTGCTCCTCCCTTCACCGGTGAAAATCGAAAAAAGACGATTGACAAGATTCTCAAGGGAAAATTGTTCCTGCCACTGTATCTGACTGCCGATGCGAGAGACTTGATTCGCAAGCTGCTCAAAAGACAAGTGAAACAAAGACTGGGATCTGGATCCACAGACGCAGAGCAAATCAAAAACCACAAGTTCTTCGAGAAGATTAACTGGAACGATGTCATTTGTAGAAGAACTGAACCTCCTTTTACTCCCACTTTGGTGAGCGAGGATGATGTCTCTCAGTTCGATCAAAGATTTACGGCATCTGATCCCATCGATTCCCCGGTAGAACATACACTCAGTGAGTCTGCTAATTTAATTTTTGAGGTGAGTTTTTGTTGTTATTATTTTTATGTACCGTAGAATATTAAGTAATACGCAGCCAGGTTGTCTAGCGGACCGGGAAACCGGGAAAAACTGGAAATTTCATTTAGAACCAAGAATTTTTTGTATTTTATTGAAAAATCGACATTTTTATACTTTATCTTCTTTTTATTTTACTAGCAATTATGATCCGCGCGCTCTGCGCGCGATTAGTTTCTCGTTTTTGCACACCTTTTGTTAGTAGAAAAAATAATTGAGAATTTTTAATTCTTGAAATATAAAATCTCGTGATTCTTTATCTAATTTCAGGAATCTTCATGAGTTTTATAAAATCCTATTCTAAAAAGATGATGAAATCGAAGTCGAAAAAACCTAACGCCTTTTCCGGCAATCTGATTCGCCGTCGCGTAAGTATCGATAGTACTTTTCGACAATCGATACTTTCGCGCACTCATTTGAATTTGATTTCATTAATCATCATTTATATAGTAATATTTAAAAATATAGTAATATTTAAAATAAAAAATTTACTAATTTATTATGACTAATTAATTAATTAATTTAATAATTAATTAACCGGTTTTTGAAATAATACTGTACGACTATAAATGCGGTAGTTTTTTTTAGAAATTGAAACCATAATTAAAGATCCATACTACAGTAAACATAGTTAATTTTGAAAACAATCTAATAATTATTATTTTTATAACGTAAAATAGATGTTGTATCAATAGTTTAAAAAGTATCAGACTTTATCATTGGATGTTTAAGCGAGGTTTCACCTTCTAAAAAAACTTAAGAAATTTACAGTTTTGTAATAATATTTAAAATAAACAATTAATTAATTTCATGATAATTAGTCGGTTATTTCAAATAATACTTTACATAACTATAAATGTTGTATTTTTTTTAGAAAAAAAAGACCACAATTAAACATCAATACAACTGTAATTTTTCATAAAGCAAAACACATGTTTTAATTATTTAATTTATAAAATATAAGGAAACATTTTTTATAAATATATACTATTTTTGAAAATTGGTTAAGTTTTTAAAATTCATATGTTACTGTTATTCCTATAAAACGCAAATTTTTTAAAGTAAAATTTTAATTATGATGAATAGAAAAGAAGAAATAAAATATCATAAATATAACATTTAAAAAAAGTAAATGCGCGCGCGGAGCGCGCGTTCGTTCTTGTTCCTTAAAATGCCTTTATTATCCTTCAAAATTTGGTGAAATTCCTTTAAATTTCGTAAATTCACTTCATATTTCTTAAAATTACTTAAAATTACTTAATATTTCATAAAACATCGTAAAATCTTTTAGAATTATTAAAAATTCCATAAAATATGGACAAATCCCTTAAAATTATTTTAAATCCTATGAAATTTCATGAAATCCCTTAAAATTCCTGACAATCCCATGAAATCTCGTAAAATTCCCATACAATATCTTAAAATCCCTTTAACATCCTTCAAAATCTGGTGAAATTCCTTAAAATTACTTAAAATTACTCAGAATCTCATAAAGTCTCAATATATATCTTAAAATTACTAAAAATTCCATGAAATATCGTTAAATTCTTTAAAATTCTTGAAAATCCAATATAATCTCACCAAATCCTTTAAAATTTCTGGAAATAAATGTTTTTAAAATTACTTAATATCTCATAAAATATCTTAAAATTGCTTAAAATTACTTACATTCTCCCAAACTATCATCAAATTCCATAAAATTACTTAAAATCCCATGACATATCCCTTGAAACTCCTGAAAACCCAATGAAAACTCGTAAATCCCTTGAAATCCCTTAAGTTGTTAAAATAACTTAATATCCTATGAAACATTGTAAAATCTCTGAAAATTACTTAAAATTTCATGCAATTTCGTAAAATTCTTTAAAATTTCATAAAATTCCTCGAAACCACCGTGAAATCACTTAATATTTCTAAAATCTCAATAAATTTCGTAAAGCTCTTTTAAATTCCTTGGGGTTACATCACCCAGGCGCGCCGAAAAACTAAGCTTTTTTTGTGATATTTTGTGATTAATAAATTAATTTGGAGAATTATGAGGATTTTAATGTCTTTTAAAAGACTTTATTGGCATTTTCAAAGATTTTATGAAATTTTATAAGATTTATAATAATTTTAAGGAATTTCAACAGATTTTTCTGCTTTTTAAAAGATGTTGTGTAATTTTTAAGGATTTCATGGAATTTAATGATATTTCTAATACTTTTAATGTATTTTAAAGGATAAAAAGGTATTTTAATAGTTATCGTAGAATTCGAAAGAATTTCAAGAAATTTCTGGGAATTTTAAAAGATTTTCTCAAACTTTAAGAGATTTGGAAGGTTTTTCGTGAAATTTTAAGAGATTTAGAAAGGTTTTCGGGATTTTAAGGGATTGTATGTCTTGTCGGGGAATTTCGAGAAATTTCGAAATTTTATTTTTTCTGAGAATTTTAAGGGATTTTAAATGTTGTCATGAAATTTCCAAGAATTTTAGGAGAATTAAGAGATTTTAATGACTTTCAAAGACTTTATTGGCATTTTTAAGGGTTTTATGAAATTTTATGAGATTTCTAATAATTTTAGGGGATTTCAAGAAAGTTTTCTGATTTTTAAAAGATTTTATGGAATTTTTAAGGATTTTATGGATTCTGACGAGATTTCTAATACTTTTAATGGATTTTAAATGATGTAAAGGATTTTTAAATGTTATCGTAGATTTTTAAAGAATTTTAAAAAGTTTCTGGGTATTTTAAGAGGTTTTCACAAATTTGAATAGATTTCAAGAGATTTTTATGACGTTTAAAATATTTTATGGGATTTAAAAGAATATTTATGTTTTTTGCTTCCTCATAGAGGAAGCTTTGTAGTGGTGTCAAAATCCAGTTTCCAAAAAAGGGTTTTTTTGAACATATTTCAAGGGCAATATATCTAATATGATGTCCTGAAAAATTGTTCGGATGTATTTATGTATGTATGTCACGATCCTGCAATATCTTGAAAACGCGTAGAGATAAATTAATGAAATTTAGCACACTTATTACACTATATACCTAGTTGAATTTCTTACAAGGGTTTAACAAAATATTTAATTTTACAAGTTTTACGTTCTTTTATAATTTTAGTGAAACTCATTTTTCGACTATAACTTCTCAAATAATAAAAATTTAAAGCTGATGTAAGGAAAATGAAGATTCCTTTCATCGAGATGAATCGATTGACCTATATGATTAATGCATTTCATTAAAAAATAAGGATGTTATGGTTAATTTTATTTTCAAAAATTAATTTCTCAACTATAACTTTTCAAGTAATCAAAATTTTGACCTGACGTAAGGAAAATAAATATTCTTTGTGTCGACATGAATCGATTGACCTATATCATTAATGCATTTCATTGAGAAATAAGAAAGTTATAAAAAATGATTTTTTAAAAATTCAATTTTTCAACTATAATTTCTCAAATAATAAAAATTTAAAGCTGATGTAAGGAAAATAAACTTTTTTTGTGTTGACACAAATCAGGTGACCTAATATTAATACATTTGATTAACTAATTAATGCTTCCTCTATGAGGAAGCAAATCATATTTGCTTCCAGGAAGCAAAGTGCTCATGGAATGAGCACAAAAGTTGATACAACTTCACAGCTAGTTAAAAGATTTTGTAGAATTTGACCGGGAAAAGACTGGAAAAGACCGGGAAAAACCCGGGAATTTCCAATTCTCTGATCACTAGACACCCTGATAGCTGTAAGTGCAATAGAACTATATTAATCTGAATGGTTTTTTATGATTTCAGGGATTTACCTATGTAGCTCCTAGTTTATTGGACGAATATCCACAACCAAGAGTTATTCACGCGAGAAGTCCTCGCAGAGTTTACATGCGTGGATTCTCACCTCGTGGAACACATATTAATCACAATTCTAGGATGCAAAATCATAGGTAAATTCATTTTTCAATTATTACTCCAGACCAAAAGTAATATTGATGTATTAAAACAAATTTTAAATACCATATTTTCCTTATTATTTACAGGCACATAGAAGATCAAGAAATGATAGAGATAGATTAATTCACGTCTAGCTCTTATCATTTAGAATTTTCGGCCTCGTCGCTGGAGTCTCTCAATCCTCAACAATCTCAGGGAGAGAATTTTGCTGCCGATTTCCAAGAGGATTCACTCGACAGAGTCAAGGAGATTCCAGCGGCCTAGTTAATTTTTTACTTGAGTTTAAATATTAATTAATATTAACCCTTTGCACTCCGTGCCATTCGAAATCCATTTAAAATGTCCCATGAGAGGGGACAGCGGAGTGCAAAGGGTTAATATCGAATAACCATAAGATTATTCCGATACCAAACCTGAAGTGCCGAAAGTTACGAAAGAGAAAATTATATAAAAAGTATCGAAATCTTTTTCTCTTTTCTTCTTTCGTAAGATTCGACTTCCGAATTTAGTCACAATTTCATCAAACTTATTATTTTCTAGATTTCGACTTTTTAAGATTTGTCTTTTTTAATATGCATGTTCATCGCATAAAAGAGAAGGAATTGCTCGTAAAAAAATGGAATGCGTGACGATACATTTTTTTTTTTGTGAATTAAGTATAAAGAAATGTTTATAAACGAAGAAAGACTTTCGACGTCAACTTTCAAACGTGCCTGTTAAAAGAAATCGTAATGTACCGTAGAATACATTTAAATGAAATATTGAAGTGACAAAAAGTGTCGTAAGATTGGTAAAATTGCACAAACTTTAATTGTATTAAAAAAAAAGTTCATGGCTCCGCGTGCCGAAATTTCCGTATGAATAGCTGATTTTTTTTAGTACAAAAGACACTGCCTAAAAAAATTGCGAGAAAAATCTGAGAACGAGACTTGAATCGATTTTATTGACTGACACGTCGACAGTTTTTGTTAAATTAGAATATTGCCCCTTCCTTGGAGTTTTTTTTCCATTTTTTTTTTAATAAACGTTTTTTGAAATGTATACCCATTCACGTCTTTTGTAAATTCAAAAATAAATTAATGCTTCCTACTGGATGGCCGATTATGTGTATCGCATGTTCGACCTTTACTAATAAAAACTATAAATATAAATTTAAAAAATAATTGTTACTCGTCTTCTGTTTATATTTCTTTAATAATTTTTTATTGTATGTTCAAATTAAGCATTACAAAATTTTATTTTAACTAATTAAGAAACAGGAATACGAAAATTCAATAAATTAACTTGAATTTGCCTTGAAATTACTTTATTTTCTATTGAATAAGAATTTTTCTATTCTAAAAAGATGATTGAGCTCATTTTAATTTGATTTCATTAATCATCATTTTATCATGAGCCTAAACTTGAAACATATCGAAAATCTTGATTTTAAAAAAGCAGTTTTATGGTAATATTAAAAATAAACAATTAAATAATTTATTACAAATAATTAATAAATTAATTTAATAATTAATTAACCGATTTTTCAAATAATACTGTACATAACTGTAAATTTATACGGTATTTTTTTAGAAAACAAAATCACAATTAAACATCAATACAACTGTAAACGTAGTTAATTTTGAAAATAATCTAACAACTATTATTATTTATAAAGCAAAACACATGTTGTAATTATTTAATTTATAAAATATAAGGAAACATTTTTTATAAATACTAGCAAAATTCAAGAGATTTTAAGGATTATAAAAAAAGATTTCGTAGAATTTTATGGAATTTTAAGAGACTTTGAAAAATTCTAATGGATTTTAAGAGATTCTAAATTTTTGAAATTTTTAAGGAATTTTAAGAGGTTTCTAAAAATTTTTAAAGATTTCAACGAATTTAAGCGATTTCTAAGGTTTTCGTGAAGTTTTAAGGTATTTCAAAAGGTTTGCAAGAGTTTTATGGGGTTTTAAGAAATTTTATGAGATTTCTAATAATTTTAATTTTTAATAATTCTAATTTTCTAATAATTTTAAGTGATTTCATGAGATTTTTCTGATATTTCAAAGATTTTGTGAGAATTTTAAAGGGTTTCATGGAATTTGATAAAAGATTTCTAATAGTTTTAACATTTTAAAGATATAAAAAGATTTTAAATGATACCGTAAAATTTCAAGAATTTTCTGAGAATTTTAAGAGATTTTAATGTTTGTCATGGAATTTTATGAAGATATTTCAAAAGATTTTTACAATTTTTAAAAAATTGTAAAAAAAAATTAATTAAAATTAATTAATTAAAATAATTAAAATAAAATAATAATAAAATAAAATAAATAATAAAATAATAAATAATAATCATAATAATAATAATAAATTAATAAATAATAATAAATAAATAATAAATAAATATAATAATAATAAATAATAAATAAAATAAATAATAAAAAATAAAATAAATAAAATTAAATAAAATTAAAATTAATTAATTGAAAAAATAATTAATTAAAATTAAAAAATAAAAAAAAATTCTAGGAATTTTTAGAGATTTTCATGAATTTTAACGTGGATTTCAGAAGATTTATTAGTTTGAAAATTTTTGTGTAATTTTAAGGGATTTCATGGAATTTGAAGACATTTCTCATACTTTTAATGGATTTTAGAGGATATAAAAGTGATTTTTTCACGAATTTCAAGCGATTTCAAAGATTTTCAAAGGTTTCTTGAAATTTTTAGAGATTTTAAAGAATTTTAACATATATTTTAAGAGATTAATGATTTTGAAGGTTTTTCTGAATTTATAAGTATTTTCAAGCCATTATTGTAATTTTTAAAAGAATTTGTAAAATTTTTAAAGATTTCATGGAATTTCATGAAGTTTCTAATGATTTTAAGAGATTTTAAATGTTAAGAAACTTCAAGAGGTTGCTAGAAATTTTTAGAAATTTTCACGAATTTTAACCATGGATTTCAAGAGATTAATGATTTTGAATGTTTTCGTGAATTTTTAAGGATTTTCAAGAGGTTTCTAGGAATTTTTAGAAATTTTCACGAATTTTAATATGGATTTCAAGAGATTAATGATTTTGAAGGTTTTCGTGAATTTTTAAGTATTTTTAAGTAAATGCGCGCGCAGAGCGCGCGTTTGTTCTTGTGTTAAAAAAGTTATATTAGGAATAACAATTTTCTCAGGACCCATAAAAAAAAATACAATGCACACCCCTGATTGTTCCATCCAATCCGCGATTTGAATGGATTCATTGTTGGCAATTTTTGAAGATAAGCAACAACAAGTATTTTTTCTTTGTTGTTAACATTTTCTCCTCAACAATTTCGTATCTAAAAAATTCTATGAACTATAAGAAACAAAAATAAAAAAAAAAATGTTTCTCCTACATATTTCTCATCAATTTGAATCGTTTCCTCCCCCTTTTTCCCGGTTCTATCCCTACCGCTTCTTCCTGTTCTTTCGGACACTTTCGGAGAGATTAATGGAAGATGGAAATGTGAAAAACTCAACCTCACAACTAATTATACAAAAGTCTCTGAAAGACAAACACGGGACAGGTGTTCTTTTTGATTCGAAAAACACGTAATTTTTATCTTCCTTTAAATCAAATTATTCCCTTGATTCTCAGAAAAATTCTTTATAAAACACGTGTCAGCCTCTTTGATCAATCGAGTTGCATTTTGTGTTAAATGTGATTTCGCTACAAAATAGGAACGAAAGCATGGCTGGTGTATTCGATATCGAACTTCATGATGAGGAAATAAATACAAATACAAATCAAGATGAATCCGATGACGACGTTATCGAAATCAAGGAGGTAAATTCTCCACATGAAAAATAAAGACTTCTTATAACAAATTTCTTCGACTTTTTTAATCTAGATGCTCCAAAAAGAGTTTTATTCTTTTTCGAAAATTTACTTATGATTTTTAGCAAATATTTATGCGTAATGACGTTTTACGTTTTTTTGATTTTTCAGGGGGAATTCGACATGAGTCCCAATGTTAATTCCATGCTTCAGTAAGTATCATATATACACAATATTTTTAAGGTTAGGAATTGATTACGCGTTACGCGAATCCGTGCAATGGGAAAATTGCGTGAAATTGCGTTTCCGAGTAGAGGCGAGTTTCACGAAGTTTCATAGAACAAAGGGTTTTAGCAGACTTTTAGATTAGAAAATTTCGAGTGTACTACATATACATACATTATTATAAATTGGCCTTGAAAATTAAAGTTGAGCCTCACCTTTCACTTTGTTTACTTTTTAAGAACAGCTGTTTTCAGAATTTTAAATATTTTTCCGTTTTCTCGATGTCCTTCAATATATGTACAACATTTTCGATTTTAATTTTTAAAAAATAACATATATTCGGCTTGTTTGTGGACATTTTTTGTAAATAAAGTAGATATGATGCTTCTTTATTTATTTCTTTGCTTTTTTTTTAAACTAGCAATTATGATCCGCGCGCGATTAATTTCTCGTTTTTGCACACCTTTTGCTAGTATACAAAATAATTGAGAAATTTATAATTTTTGAAATATAGAAACTTGTAATCCCTTGACTAATTTCAGAAATTCCATAAGTTTCGTAAAATTCGTTAAAATCCATTTAATATCCTTCAAAATCCTTAAAATTAATTAATATCCTATATAATCTCGTAAGATCCCTTAAAATTATTTAAAACCTCTGAAATGTCATGAAATCTATTAAAATTCCTGACAATCCAATGGAATTTCGTAAAATTCCTTGAAAGTCCTTAAAAAATAACTTAATATCTCATAAAATATCGTAAAATATCTTACAAGTATTTAAAATTCCATGAAATTCCGTAAAATCCCTCGAATCCCTTAAAAGTCTTTTAAATTATTTAATATCCTGTAAAATATCTTAAAATCCCTTTAGCATCCTTTGAAATCTGGTTAAAGTCCTTTAAATTTCGTAAAATTACTTGATATTCTTTAAAATTCCACAACCTGTCGTTATATCCCTTAAAATTACTTTACATATCTCAAAATACTATGAAATCTCATTAAAACTCTTAAAATTCCTGAAAATAAACTGAAATTTCGTAAAATTCCTCGAGTCACTTCAAAATTCTTTAAATTACTTAATATCCCACAAAATATCGTAAAATCCCTTAAAATTATTTTAAATCTCATGAAATGTCATGAAATCCATTAAAATTCAGAATCTGGTGAAATTCCTTTAAATTTTATAAATTCACTTCATATTCCTTGATATTCCTTAAAATTCCACAATCTATTGTTATATCCCATAAAATTACTTAAAATTCTATAAAGTCTTATGAAATTCCTTTAAGTTTCGTAAAATCACTTGAGATTCCTTAAAATTACTCAAAAGCCCATGAAGTCTCATTAAATCTCTTAACTAGCTGTCAAATTTTATCAACTTTTGTGCTCATTCAATGAGCACTTTGCTTCCTGTAAGCAAATATGATTTGCTTCCTCATAGAGGAAGCATTAAGTATTTAATTTTCTTTACATCAGCATTA
>CAJFCP010025246.1:0-11346 GCA_904066005.1 Synergus itoensis
TAATTTTAATATTTATTGAGAAAAATGAGAAAGTTTAATTTTACACGGAGAAAAGTGTTATAGTATATTCTACTATTTCTGTTTAGTAAGCTAAAATACACTCGAATCTCCCAATATCAACGAAATCCAGACCAGACGCTTTCTCAATATCAACGAAATTCCTTTTCTCAAATGGCACACCAATTGCGCATGCGTATTGCGTCATACTGTGTAAGATATGAAATGTCAAGCGTTTTAAATTGCGCGCGAATAGCAACCAGTCAGATTCCGAGCGCGCAACTCATGCGCAGTGTATCTAGTGATATTTGAGGTAACTGCAGGTTGATAATGAGAAAGGA
The DNA here is from genome assembly GCA_904066005.1 of Synergus itoensis. Classification (NCBI taxonomy): domain Eukaryota; kingdom Metazoa; phylum Arthropoda; class Insecta; order Hymenoptera; family Cynipidae; genus Synergus; species Synergus itoensis. Next base: position 339 of record CAJFCP010025246.1, read on the forward strand.
ATGCGGTTGATATTGGGAAATTCGAGTGTATCGTAAAAATAACTACTGGATGGTTAGAATCTACTAAACGCTGTTTAGTTTCATTAGGTTACTTTTACTGAACTGAGTAGTACGGACCCTGACTGTCTGTTTAGTAAAAGCAACTTCTGTGCATCATCGTTCAGTAAAACCAACTACTCAACCACTCGTTTAGTAAAAGCTATTACTCAGGCAGTCAAACTCAGCACATCCCCCTCCTCATCTCTCACATCCCATGAGCTTTCGGTTGCGCGCGCAACCACAATCACGTGCTAAGGCCTACGTGCTGGCGATTAGCGTCTAGCTTCTGCCGTATAATTTGTTTATTTGAAAATAAACAAATTTATTGTTTACATGTTACGTATCACATGCCCTTAAGGTAAAAAATACGATCCACAGATGTTGCATTTACTTTACCCCGAGTGGAGTTTACTAAATAATTATCGCTTGCGTAGTAAGAATTACATTCTGGTTTCGTAAATCCTACACGGAAAAAAAAAGTTCATTAATCTTTCCTGAACTATTGCTATACTCGTGGATGAGAGCGAACCTTGAACAAATTTAATAAATTTTGTATAACTTTCAGTATTTAATGTAGAACAAATCTGGAAAAACTATATAAATTTCTGTAAACTTTACATTGAATTCCGATTTAAAAAGTTCAATGAAATATATAGAGAAATTCATGAAAAAATGTTGAAAAGTTTCGTAGAAATCACATTTGAGGTATTGAGTGTGAATTACTTTAATATAAGATTTATAGAACTGAGTCCTAAAAAATGAGCTGCGCACTCGTTTTGTGCGCAGGTAGCGACATTCTTCGCGTCTCCCGCTTATATCTTAGATTTTTTGTTTTGTATTTCAAGTTAGGTTTAGCTGCGATGCTTTAGGCGTGCGTTAGGAATTAGAAGTGTGATGCGAAAGTGTTAGGGTTCGAACCCGCGGCGAATAATAAAAATTTTCATAGCGTGCGTTTATAAATAGTGTAGTGATTGTGTCTGTAATAATAAATAATTGTGCTATAATAAATAATTGTGTAATAATAATTATATAAAACCTTAATTTTTTCGCCGCAAAATCGGTTATCGTTTTCTAGGCGGTCACGTGAACGATTCTTATTTAGTATACTAAATAAGAATCGTTCACGTGACCGCCAGCACAGTAGGCACGACATTCCCCCATAGTATATTCTACTGAACAAGAATCGTCGACGCGATCGCTTGCGCAGTGGACACTACTCTACTGTGCGTAGTAATACGGACTAAATAGGAGTTTTGTAGATTCAACCGCTAGTGTAGTCCATCCATTATTTACTACTGTTCAGTAGATCTGACTCTTACTAGGGTGAGAGCTACTCAAAATTTTTCTCCGTGTAAGTTAAAGATCGAGTCCAACGCCTCTTAATCGGTGAAATAACGCTTTAATCCACAAAATCACACTGTTTCGAAAATTCATATAGGTATAAATATTTATATATAATGCGTACAGTTCTGCTCACATTCGTATTATACATATATCATACAGATTAGAATTGTGTTGATTTGATACTCGCGCAACATTTTCCCCTAAATTTAAGTTAATAACTTTGGTCAAATACTTATAAGAATTAGTTAGTTTAGTTTTTTTCAGATTAAGAAATTTTACTCACAAACTAAAATATATCATTCATTTAAGGACATGTGATACTTTACCATAAAAGCAATTTAGTTTACCCAAATATACATTCATAATAATAAATATTTTTAGCTAATAAGAGTCAATAAACCTTCGTCTACATGAGAGGAAAGTTTATTGACTCTTATTAGCTAAAAATATTTATTATTATGAATATATATTTGGGTAAACTAAATTGCTCTTATGGTAAAGTATCACATGCCCTTAAATAACGAGTTCAAAAATTTCGGAAATGTTGAGAGCCATGTTATTATACAATATATGACGTAATTGGGTAATTCTCAAATTAGAGTAAACTGATTAATAATATTTCCTTGTAATTAATAATTTCAAAATAGGCAATTTTTTATATGTTATCTTATTCATTTTTATTTACTTCCGTCCGTACTTTTAAATTATCGATTTAAAGTTTTTTAATGTGAATGTCACAGAAAAACTTATGGTTAATTGATATCCCCGGTAAAATTTCAAAATACAAAAATTGATATCCGCCGGAATCCGTTTCATTCCGAAGTCTATATCCGAGTGAATTAGCATAACTCCATGCGAATCCACGAAAAACAAGGAATCCTATCTGATTCATTCTAATCTGAAATCAAATTTAAAATTCTTACCTAAATCAATCTGATCTAATCCGAAGGAAAATCTAAAATTTCTATCTCGATAAATCCGATTTAATTCGAAATCAAATAAAATAGATCTTTCCGAATCAATCCGAGCTAATCCGAAGTAAAAACAAATTTCTATCCGAATCAACATTAGGTAGGTCTAGAGATATCGATTTGAATGAATCCGATCCGCCTCGAGCTCGGACCCAAAATTTACATCTGAGTGAAATCGATCAAATCTGAAGTTGATCTGAAAATTTCTATCCTAATGAATCCGTTAAAATCTGAAATTGAAAACCAGATTCGTTTGAAGATTCTTATACGAAAAAATCCGATTCAATGTGGATTAGCTTAAAAGTCATTGAGATTGAATCGTATTGAAAATTTTGTTCAAATTAGTCGAAAATTTATTCGGATAGAGTAGGAAGAAAATTTAGTTCATAAAATAAGCCTCGGATTCATTTAGATTAATGGGTTTGAAAAGTTTATTCAGATTAGCATTTGATTTATTCGGATTTAAATTAAAAATTTATTTGGATAGATTCTAATTGAAATTTCGGATTGATACAGATTAAAAAAAATGTTGTCGGATTAGCTTTCGACTCATTCAAATTGAAAGTTTGGTTTGATTTTCTATAATATGAACCCTTCAAAAACTCAAAACATTTTATAACAATGACTTGTTTTACCTTTGATTTTCTCTTTGCAGTGTCACGACATGGCTTCACAATAAATATAAGGTTTTTATTTTCCGAAGCTTATCAATTTCCAAATTCAAATGAATATTTCGCCTACAATCATGCGTCTTTTATAATTTTGGATATATGTTTTTTAGAATCCTACTGAAAATTCTGATCTAGAATTTGTAGAATTTTCTGTTTAAAGATCATAAAACTTTTTCACGCAAAATAATTGGTCATATATTTTGATTTTAATACTAATGGTCAAAAATATAGTATGCCTTTTACCGTAATCTCTAATAGAACTATGAAGCATTTCATTCCTATGTACATACAGTAATTGCAGTTCGAATTCCTCTCTTAAACATATTGCGCGAATTGGCCCCTTATCCGCTGCGAGAAGAAATGCACTAGAAGTTAATTTTTACCAACTTTGTTCAAGTTTTTATATACTTTGCATCCTTTTTCAGTCATTTTGAGCACTAAATGGAATTTTTTACCTTAAGACCTTGTTATTGATGGTTCGCATAACAAAGCAAAGTATTATAATTATCTTTAATTCTTGTTCAAATTAATGAAATAGCAATAGAATCGTAAAATTACGTTTGAAATTGATTTACAAATAAGTGTTCCAGTACATTCATTTCTGTCTTCTAATAACATAATTTCTCGAAGTTGATACTTTTACTGTATAGGCAAAGAAAAGTGAGGATAAGCTCTTTAATTTTTAAGTTGTTTCTAAACTTATATCCTTATTGATATATTGCAGTAGCAAATGATATGAATTTCAGTTGAAAAAATATCATTGAAAGTCCCAGGAATTATTATAGAAAAGTGTAGTGTCCTATAAAATCAGTATCTACATTTGAAAAGCTTTTGTGAATAGTAGTATGTAATGCACGCCATTTAAAAAAATTTATTAAGTATATTATGCGTTGCTAACTTGGAGGAAATTCACTTTTTTCGTTCATAAATAGTTTTGACTAATTTCCAATTTTTTCATAAAAGGAGGATATCAAGAATACATGGGTATTTGGCCCATCGTCCCCACTATAATGATACTGGTGCCAAATTAAAGCTCGTGTTCAGTAGATCAAATTTTATACTGGGCCCAACTTTGTTTCTCTTTTATCGGGTTAAAACTTGGCTGAATTACATTCATAGTGAACCTTTATTAATTCAGCAAACCATAGCTCCATTTATCAAACGATTGTCAATATACAAGGGCGTGAAGTTTTTAGTTTCCCTACTTTACAATTGTCCGAACTTCAATTTCACTAACTAATCATTTAAGGAGGTACCATTGATACTACCGAGATCAAACGACTACGTAGTCGTAATACCTACACTCGTATGACTTACTGAGTTTAAATCTGGAAACATTGCGGGCGCGATCGACGTAGATCTGTACATGTATTACAAGTTGATTGGTTGATTCAAACGCCGCGCGAACGGTCTACTATTGCATGAGATTGCGATGTTGTCAGATTGCGATAGTCAACGGTCAGAAGCGCAAATTTCGTGATTAATTATTTTTTTTCATGTATATGCAGGAACCAAATGCTTAATATTCTTTTTGCAGTACAATTTTGAAATACTTGTTTTTTGTTTAAAAAATTATCAATAACATCTTAATGGTGGTTACATAAATATCACTCAGTAAAGAGCTCAAAAATGCCATCTCTCATAAGAAGCAATGTTAAATATCACGAAATGAAAAACGTTAATAACTTATTAATAAAGTACCCTAGGCTTCTGAGATTTCAACTGAGTACTTTTGGTGATCATATTTAGATATCGTAAAGGTTTGATTGAAATGGTAATGAAAATTCTTCTAGCGATGGTACCTCCTTAACCTAAGTTTTTTGAATTTGAATTTGAAGTTCTCGAATTATGACAAATGGAATTTGGGAAATATTCATGCGCCTCGTGTGTGTCACACTTTTATTGTTTCCAACATATATCAAGAACATGTATATTATAGAAATCAATGAAATTTGACACACTTATTCCACCTTATAAAACCTTGATCTTATCACAAGGGTTTAGCAAAATAATTAATTTTAGAAGTTTTATGTACTTTTAACATTTTCGTAAAATTGATTATTCGACTATAAGAGTTCTTAAAAAGTCAAAATTCAAAGTTGATGTACGGAAAACAAATGTTCCTTGCGTCGAGACCAATCGATTGACCTATATGATTAACGCATTTAATTGAAAAGTAAGGAAGTTATGATTATTTATAATTTTGAGAAATTAATTTTTAAATTATAATTTTTCAAATAATCCAAATTCAAAGCTGATCTAAGTAAAATAAAGATTCCTTGCGTCGAGGCGAATCAATTTACCTATACGATTAATGCATTGGGTTGAAATGTTAAAAAATTATTGTTATTTTTAATTTTGAAAATTTGATTTTTCAACTGTAACTGTTGATAAACCGTTTGATAAATGGAGCTATGGTTTAGTGATTTAATAAAACTTCACTAGGAAAATAATTCAGCCAAGTTTTAACCAGATAAAAAAAAATAATCATTTTAGATGTGGATACTTGACGCATTCTGCCCCAAACATTACTTTTACTCTTAGGGCAGATTTCACCAACTATGGTTAAATTTTCACCCTTGATTAACTTTATTTAATCAGTATATTGCGTCCCACCATCTTTTAAACCATGATTTAAATAGTTTAATTGCTGTTTAACTTAATCAGCCATTTTTGGCCGGTTAGAGATTTAACCAGCGATTAACAGGGTTCAACGTAACCTTAAAGTTTAATTAAATTTGCCGCTCGATTTCAGAAACCATGCAATTGAACCTATAGGACAAGTGACGTCAGAGGCTGATTTGGTGCGCTAGCACAAGTTTCGTGACTCAACCAATCAAGACCGCAGGTACAACAGAAATAGGCTGAAATTAGGTGTTATTGCGAACAGAGTATACCGTTAGCTAACCAGGGATTAAAAATACACGGTGGGACGCTTCGCAGGTTAATCCTGATTTAAACGTTCATTAAAAAATAACCATGATTAGTTAACCATGGATTTAATCAGAGATGGTGAAATCGGCCCTTAGTGTGAGTTTTAACACAAAATAGCAGAAAACAGTATGAAGGCTAAATTCTACGAAGTTGGGCCCAGTATATTTGATCAACTGAACACGAGCTTTAATTTTGCATCAGTCACATTAGTTGGGGCGATGGCCCAATTTTTGGTAGCCTCCTATGTTTATAAGAATTTATTTACATGAAATAATAAACAAATTATTTGTTCTCTGTGAGTTCTGATCGCGAAGCTCTTCAGAATTTAATTTAGAATTTAATTTAATTTAGCACTTGAATTAAAAAAATTAAAAATTAAAAATTGGATCAAAGTTGATCATGAAAAAGTTGGTCATGAAAAAAAGACGTCGAAAATCCGTGTTATTTTCCGTATTTTATGCTACCAAATTTTTTCTAATTACCTTTATGAAACGAAAATAAGCTTGTTCTATTGCCAAGACTATACTCTTTGATGTCCTATTAGTCCCATCATTGTGCGATTTTTTTTTTGCTTAAGATATTTAGAGAATACCAGGTGGACCTATCATTTTTTAACAGATAGTAGAAATATTTCTCGTGACTTTAGGAACACACGAAATCTTAAAGTACACACTGGGATCACATGCATCTCACTACAGCATTATTCCAATTTTGAGTATCTAAAGGTAGAAAAAGCTGGTTTAGATTGAGTTTAGTTGTTTTTTTTTTTTTACTTTATTTTGGCATACTTAATTTTAATTTTTAACTATATAAACTCTACTACTTTAAAAATTATACTTTCAAGAAGTTTGGAAAAAAATCAAGTCAAAATATCAATAGTTTAGTTTTTATAAAGGTTTTTACACTGGGATGCAAATGAGACACATACGTGTACTTTATGAATCTTTAAACAAGTGTATCTTTTAAGGGTTAAAATTATATTCGCTCTTTAAAATTAAAATTTTTTGACGTCTAACGTTTATTAATTTAATTTTTCGGCATATTCATACTGATATTTTAAACTTTGTGCAACGAAGTTCAATAGTTTACGAATAAATTACTTTTATTTTGGAGATAAAATTTTTTATTTTATTAATGGATGGATAGTGGATACAGATTCTAAACTTCAAATTTGATCTCTTCATTTTATTCAACAACTATTAGAATGGAATGAGTTTTTACTTTGTAGATGTAAAAAATGTTTACTTTTAATAATTTTACCTTAAAGCACAGAATTTAGAATTGAACTTAAAAATTTACGTTTCATTTTATGCATAAGTGAAAAATTAAATTAGTGATTAAAATTAAAACTTTTTATAATAAAAATTATTAATAATTTCATCCACAAAAGAAATTAAATTTAAATTTTCTTTTATCAATGGAAATCGTTGAACTGTTTAGAATCCGTTAAAATGGTCCTTGAGCAACCTCAAAACTTTATTTTTATTCTGAAAAAAATCAGCGATTATATTATCACAAATATGAATAAGTTGCAGGAGTACTAAATTAAATTTAAAAAATCAAACTTCGAATAAAAGTACCCTAATAAATAATTTAAATTGGAAATTTTTCCTATTATTAGAAGGACATACGTATCGAATATCGAAAAACTGTAATGCTAAAATGCGTGGACCCGATTCCTTATTGGTCAATACAGTTCGTGACGCGTCGTATATCGATAATCGCGGGCGACGCGGGAAATTTTAAATCTTTATATTGTACGTTCTCGTTCGGTCTCGTTCTTACATAAATTACTGATTAAGAAACGACTCAATAAATGTTTCAATGGATACCATATGTAAAATATACACAATGCTGGCTAGAAAACGTGTTGGTTCTTATCGAATTAATAGAATTCTATTAAGGGCGATGGACTTAGAAGGCACTATGTGTCAACGTCGCAATTTTGTCGTGCATTTACACATCAATTCTATTCGAACGTATTTACGGAGCAAATCGGATAAAAATGAAATTTCTTTGGGCCTCAAAAAACTGTAATGTAGCAGGAGTGTGTGTATTTTCTTCGTTTTTTCGAAAAAAAGGGGGAAAATATTTTTAATATTCTAAATATTGAAAAGAGTGACCGAAAATAAAATCGGGGGGTGAAAGAGAGACAGCCCTATTAAAAATTCCTATATGGAATTCCTTTATAGGATCCTATTATAGGAATCTTTAAAGGAAACTGTACAGTGTACATGTTCCTATGAAGTTCCCATATAATTTCTGACGTGTGCGTCCTCCAAGGAAAAAGTGACAATGATCCTATGTAGGATAGAATTTTTTCTGATTTTTCAAGGCGAAAAAAGCTGCACAGGATCCTTTTCAGGTTTCTCTGAAGGAACTCGCAAATTATTATTTAAAAAAATATATTTTTTAAACTACACAAGATCCTGCAAAAGTTCATACACAGGATCCTGCAAAGGTTTCTACACATGATCCTGCAAAGGTTTCTACACAGGAAACTATAAATTTAATTGCGATACCGTACATATATGTTCCTCGGTAGGAACATGCACAGGATCCTTTACAGTTTCCCATGCTGAATAATTTAGTCCGGAGCATAGGAACCTTTGTAGAAAATACATATGTATATACAATACAATATGTATAGGTACCTGTGTGAGATCCTATATGACAGCCATTTATCGATCACCAGAGGATACTATACAAAAAACTACATAGGATCATTGTCACTTTTTCCTTAAAGGACGCACACTTCAGAAACTATATGGGAATTTCATAGGAACATGTACAGTTTGCTTTAAAGATTCCTATAATAGGATCCTATAAAGGAATCCACACGGAGAGAAATGCTATGGTTGGGCCAACCATATATATTGATAAATATGGGGCAACCATATCTATGGTTGGTGCAACCATAGTTTTGTTAGCGCAACCATAGTTTTGTTAGCGCAACCATAGTTTGGTTAGCGCAACCAAAAAAATAGATAAGCTAAGCAGTTGAATAGTTGCTCTGACCAAACTATGGCTGCAGCAACCTAAACTATGGTTGCACCAACCATAGATATGGTTGCCCCATATTTATCAATATATATGGTTGGCCCAACTATAGCTTTCTCTCCGTGCTTATAGGAATTTTCAATAGGGAGATGACCTACCCGTTTTAGAAAATCTCTTGTTTCGAATTATCCGGCACTCGAGTTGCATTCGCGGTTTTTTATGTGTTTTTATGGCTACGAGGGTTTTTATTTGTCACTTTATATCACTCAAAAACGCAAGAAACTGTGAATATTGCGAAAAAATACAATAGGAGTACGAGATGACAAGAGGACGCATGAGAAACTTATTTGCGTGGACTGTACCATGTCGTCTGCTACTTGATGGACTACGTCACTACGCGTCAACTCAATTATCGGTAATACAGACATGGCGGGAATTTCAAGCATGAATTAATGAGGCCGTTGAGAGCAAGTAGGAGATAAATAAATAGGTCATTCCATATAATATTTACATCTGAAAAATAAAATCGTGTAAAATATTTTTCTTTGTGTTTTAAATAAACCTTCCTTTTTTCTAATGAGGCGTAAAAAATTCACTCATTTCATATAAAATGCACTTATATCATCCAAGCTATTTAATAAAATTGTTTTTATAATTATTCAGGTTCACATTGTTTAGAAACAAACAAAAATAACTCCAAAATAAAATACTCAGATTTTTATTCATGTTTGAAATTCCCGCCATGCCTGTTTTACAGATACTTGAGTTGACGTGTATAGTGACGTAGTCCGCCAAGTAGCAGACGACATGGTACAGTCTACGCAAATAAGTTTCTCACGCGTCCTTTTGTCATCTCGTATTCCTATTGTATTTTTTCGCAATATTCACAGTTTCTCGCGTTGTTGAGTGATATAAAGTGACAAATAAAAACCCTCGTGGCCATAAAATCACATAATAAAACCGCGAGTGCAAATCGAGTGCCGGATAATTCGAAACAAGAGATTTTCTAAAACCGGTAGGTTATCTGTCTCTCTTTCACTCCCCGATTTTATTTTCTGTCACTCTTTTCAATATTTGGAATATTAAAAATGTTTTCCCCCTTTTTTTCGAAAAACGAAGAAAATACACACACTCCTTCCACATTGGAGTTTTTTGAGGCACAAAGAAATTTCATTTTTCTCCGATTTACTCCTTAAATACGTTCGAATGGAATTGGTGTGCAAATGCACGGCAAAATTGCGACGTTGCAAAGAAATGTCAATTTTCCCGTCTAAGTCCATCGCCCTTAATATTTTAAATTAATTTCCCTTTTTATTTCTATCGCATCTTACATGCAAAACACGATCATACGTCTAAAACGTAACTTAAAGCGTTCCATATACATTAAGCGTATTTATGTTTACAATTATAGAAAGGAAATTATTGATTTAGGAAAAAAATGTTCGCAGAGAGTGGTAAGCAGAATTTATACAAACTAGTTTTTGTGAAATTTTTTGTAGCAATTTTAGATATACATTTTATTGTTTCTGCATTCTAGTTGATAAAATTTGTTAAGAGGCTGTGCTAGTTTCTCATTTTCAAAATTTTTTGAATTTTTCCATAGCTAATCATCCTAAAAATAAGTACCCAAAATTTTAAATCGATATCTCTAATAGTTTTTAAATGGGAGTACTTTAAGGGGCTATGCTAGTTACTCGGGTGAAAAAAACAGCAATTTTTGAAGATTTGAAAAAAAACTACCCGTTTAATCTTTCTAAAAATTTTCCAGTATATTTTACATGTTTTCACGTATTTATAATAAAATTTTCGTAAAAAAATATTCATTGGAAGCGGAGATACAAGGCGATCCGCAAAGGTCCTTTAAAAAAAGTTGAAAACTTTAAACGCGTTTTTCTCAAAACTGCATTTTTAAAATCGATGACGGTGTAGCTCGAAAACTAATCATCCGATCGACTTCAAATTTTCATACAATTTTTATTATATGTTTTTACAGAGGATGGACCAGGGTGGGAAGGTGAGATCACTCGACATAGAAAGGAGGGTACAGCG